>WSXT02234791.1:0-16018 GCA_011762715.2 Neuroterus valhalla | reverse complement strand
AGAATGCTCCTGTTTTATCGTCGGCTAACGAAAGTCCGCGCAAGCGATCGTAGTACGATGAGAGGGCAGGAGCTCCTAATAGCAGAAAACATGATGTCCTATATATATTCCCCCACCCATCATCGCTCCGAGCCGCATCTAGGCTAATAGGCTTATAATATCTTTGGTGGGGGAAGGTCTTAAGTGGGAGCTGGCGTCGAAAAGAGGATCGCCCAGGAACGTGACTAGAACTAACCGGAATGAGGAAGCCGTCACAAATCGCATGCTCATAGGGAAGACTGTCAACCCAACCCAACCTCAATTCAAAGTTGTTTGTTGTGAATACGTCGAACGGTATCAGTGTGGAATTTTTCGGAATATTTTATCGGAAGAACAATGGGCTTGTATTGCATAAGACATTGTAATAAAACACATGCAAAGAATGTTTATAATTAAAGGATCATTTTGCGCCAGAAATGTTCTAAATTGTTGAAAAGGGAAGAACTTCCAAACCTGGAGGTTGTGAATGCAGTCACATTTGAAATGTTCCTACACATGGAAAATATTTTCCGAGTGTGGTACCCTATCATGTCAAAACGAAGCGATGTCAATCTTAACAATTTCGTTTTACACATTTTGCGGATGTAAAAAGCGATCAAATTTTACCCCGTCATTATTCAAAATAAACCATTTTTCGAACTTTTTGCTGTTTCATTCACGAATATATGTAATAAGGCAAAGTCTGAGGAAAAGAAAAAGTTCCCGATAGCAAAAGTATCACTATGCATACAAATTACCAGTAAGATGGATGAAGTGATTACTATGTGTAATTAAAGTGCGTAAAACACAATTTTCATAAATTTTTTGCACAGGGGCGGATTAACCATTAAGCAGAGTATATTTTGATACTTCCGAAAATGAAAAAATCGTATAAAAAAAAATCCATTTTTTTCCACGAAAAAATCGATAGAAAATCAACATCCCTTATGCGTTTGTGATGTCATCTTCTATTCAGTGTATAATGCAGATCAGTGTGGAAAAAACAGTGAGCGGCCATTCCGAGTCTATGGTCAAGATGAAAAGGTCAATTCATACGTTCACATGTATACTTGTATCTACTATAAACTATGTTATTCATGGCGTTATGGTTGTTATTGCTTATCGCTGTGTTTTTGGCTGCACTGCAGTGCACGATCATGGCGGACCCGTTGAGTTTGCTGCGACAGTATAATGTCAACAAAAAAGAAATTATTGAACGAGAAAATCAAATTATATTTGGGGAATTCTCCTGGCCAAAGAATGTCAAAACAAACTACTTGACTTACGGGTATGTCACATTTTATTTGCATTCATAACGTAGAAATCGCACTCCCAATCTGGATGAATGTTGCGGCCTCCAAACACTACTTCACATTGTTCCCCATTGCTTGGTTATGTACTAATTACAAAAATAGTGTACTCTAATTATATTAAGTAATTCGAAAATTTATTCTTCTGAAATTTTCTAGAATTTTCTATGAGTTAAAAATATTAATTATCGTTGAAACACACATATGACATACTTTTGTGTGCATGCGTGTGTATAACGAAGGGTATGCAATTTTTTTTCATACCTTAAATAGTTTTTTAGACTTCATTATTTCATGATATAATATGAACCAAATATATGGAATAAGTGAATAGGTTTCTGGATAAAGGTATTGAAGAATTAGATTAAAGTGGGACACAGGTAGATAGAAAGGAATATGGTCCAAGTTTCGTTCAAATTTCAAACGTGTTTTCTGATTGGCATTAACATTGAAATATGAATATTGCAATATAAGTATTTCTTAGTACTTCGTATTCTACAACACTCAATTGTTCATATGGACAGATTTATGTTTAGTATCTGCTTCAAAACCTTTGGAACAGGCATCGAATGTCCATAACCTAAAATTCGTACAAAGTTTGTGCGATTTCTATATTTTTACTTAAGCAATTTCGCCAACTTACAATTCGATTTCAGGAAAAAAACTAATAAATAAGTAGCTGATTATATTATACAGCTTACTGAAAATAATAGATATGCTGATAATAAAAAAGAAAAAAGGCAGTATATGTATGGGGGAAACCTTTCGTCCAAGTTCGGTTTTTTAACACTTCAGGTGATGCTTATAAAAAATCTTAATGAGAAATCTCCATTCAAAGGCTCTCTGTTATCGACGTAAAATTACTTCTATTATCGTAGGTCCTTCTGTCACCTACGATTATCATGTTAATTTCACAAATGACCATGTCCATCAGTATCAATAATCTTTTGTTTCAAGCTTCTTTCTCCTTTTAAACGATTGTTCTTCACATATATTTCGCTTCCTTTACATCCAAACATCTTTCCATGCAAGTTCTTGTGTTTGTATGACTTTATTCCTTATCTGCCTAGAGCCTCATTTACACATCCCAACAATTCCTTTTTCGGTCTACCTTTCTATGCGCTACCAATCACCTTACCTAAGCACACTTGTTTCTATAGTCGGTCTTCATTTATTCTTTCAACAAGACCAAACCATCTCAGTAAATGTCTTAGTCTTCTCAAACAATATTTCTTCTACACCACACTCTTTGAGAACCGTGTACTTACTCACTTCGTTCATAAGCGGCTTCACCGTATACATATCGCAGGAAGTGCATGCTAATCGCGTTCACTTTACTCCTAACATTTTCTTCATGCGTCTAGGTTTTCCTACCGTACATCACTGTGGATGCAAGTATAGAATTATATATCACTATTAGCCTTATTTGTTACATCTACTCATAGTAATAGCTCGTTCACTTCCGACAATCTTTATACGTCTAGCGATCTCTGCATCTATCATTCCGCCAGCAGTAAAAAAACTCTCAAAATACCCGAGGTTCTTTCAATCACAGTTACTTTTGTTTTGTCCACGTTAATCTCAAGACTCGTATTGTGCGTGCTGGTGTATCTGTTCTACTCATCATCCTCTGCAAATTGTCGCCTCATTCTGCTTTTACGATCTCATCATCTACAAACGGAAGTCCACGCACTTCCACTGTCTCGAGATCAACACCTCCTTCGCCAAAGAGAGCCATTCTCAGACATTTGTCCATGTTTATATTAAACATCTACGAGGACGTAACGCATCCTTGCCTAACGCTTTGCTTAATATAAACCAAAGATTCAGTTTTTTATTCACTCTTACACTCGCTTTACTACTATTATATATTGTTTTTAATGCTTTCAGAAGCCGATCATTCACTCCATACTCTTCCAAGGCTTTCTATAGTTCAGCTTTATCCGTCTTGTCGAAAGCTTCTTCCAGATGAACAAAAGCACATAAAACTTTTCTGATTACTCACAAACTTTTTTTCTGTGATCTGTCGCAAGCTGAATGTTTGATCCGCACAAGATCTTTCTGACATAAACATGCATTGGACTTCCTAGATTCTCTCCATAGTTATTTCCATGATCTTATTTATAAGTATGCTGGTAAATATTTAACCCACGTCAAACATTTCAGCGGTGATACTATCCACACCATTTACGGTCAGGTTGTCTAGTGTATCATCTTATGTGTCACCGTTGTTACGCTCCCTGGCCGTAATTACGCTCCATACAATTATTCGAAAAAAACACTCATAATATCTTCTGCTTCGTCCGCATCCAATACCATTTCACCATCAGCCTTCCTAATTCCGACTACCTCAGTGCTAGTACTCCCTTTCCTATTCTTCTTAACCCATTTCCAAAATGATCCTTTATATCATTTTGCATTTTTGTATCTTCTTCCGCTCTAATTTTATCCTTGCTTGCCTTAACTTGTATGTTTGCTTTCCTGTTTTTCTCCCTATCATAATTTTTTAGTCTGTACCTTTCTTCATTGCCTACACCTCTCATATTCAACATTCTTGAGTTCGCTTGCTTTTACTTACTAGCAGCCACACAGATTTCATCACCCCACCAAGCATCTCAAGTATTTATTCCCACAATCGTAGTACCGCAGAATTTAGATGCACCCTCAAAAATGATGTCCTGTATTATTATCCACGCACCCTCTACATCTTCCTTGCCTTATTCCGTCTTACAATCTTGTTTACACTGGCATAAATACTTATTAAACTTTTCACGGTATACTTGTTCTTCTGGCTTCCGTAGATTCTGTTTGAACTCGCGCCTGCTTCGACTTGATGTGAATTCTTCTTCGCCTCCATCTTGAACCTAGGTCCATTTCTAAAACTACGAGGAAGTGATCCATTCCACATTCAGAGCCCCTCATAATCCTTGTATCTCTTACTAGTCCTCTCAGTCGCTCATTCGCTACAACAAACAGTAATACTGTGGATTTCGCCTCTGCAGCAAATATACTTCTATATCATTTTATGCCTGGACCAGGTGTTTGTAATAAACCAGACTTGATTCAAGCATAAGATGATCAATTTTTTCCCGTTATCGTTCGTTTTTGTGTCTCCGAAATAACAAAGTAGCCTGCCTGTACCTTCGCGTCGGATACGAACCAGGCCGCTCATGTCTCCGAGTAGGATGATCCTTTCTCCAGCATCGCAAGTATTTATGGTATCATTTAAAGATTCACAAGAGGAATCTTTTACATCCCTACTGTGACCATCGACTGGAGCATTTTGCGCTTTAATGAATATTCTTATGATGCCCACCTTTATTTTAACCCATAGCTAATGTGGAGATACACATTTATACTTTTAGACAGCTCTAAAGTTTAGTTAGCTCTTTAGTTTAGCTCTCTCATTCACAATCAGACCGACTCTTTTGCTACCATGCAATTTATTATCCACTCCTGACTAAAGTTCGAGCCCATTCTTCATCTTTCCAATCTCACTTCCCATTTTCTTTGTTTCTTTCTGGTACACATAAAATATCTTAACTCTCTTACGCCATACACCTAGTCTCCATCCATCGTCTGATACTTTTTTGGGGGACCATTTACTACTATATAATTGTGACTAGAATTTTCAATCCTGAGTTAAATCTAACAAAACAGAAGCATCCACAGATTTCCATTACCCTCAAAAGACTTCTTGACGCCCAAAGGCCTAGGCACTTTTATACATTTTCGTTAATTACTGAAAGTTGAAAACTTCCAGATGTATTAAAATTTTCGAATTCTCATATATTTTCCGAACTCATCATAAGTTGCCAAAATCTTCCAATTTTTTCACTAAATTCTCAAAACCTTCCATAAACTTCCAAAACTCTCCAGAAATTTTCAAACTCTTTTAACATTTTTTCCATACCTTTTCACTTATTTGCAGAACCGCTAACAAAATTCTCAAATCTTTCCCTGAATTTTCTTAACTTTAATAGCACATTTTTCTGAAATTTCCAAAACTTTCCACAATTATCCGCAAATTCCCGGTATCCTCTATGAATTTCCAAAGCATTCCATAACTTTCAAAAATTACCGGTAATTCATAAGAATTCATGAATCAGAAAAACTAAATAATTATCATATTAAATTTTGGGATGAACAGCGCGAAAGGACCCTTTTCGAAAAGATGAAAGACACTTTCCTGTGTCTCGTCATTGTGAGAGAACTTTTAAACTTTGCTGCGTAAATATCCTGAAATTTCACGAATTCTGTTAAAATCTCCTCCAACCACCTCGTAGTTCTTGTTAAATTTCTTCAAATGTATGTAACAATTAGAAAATGTTCTCGAATATTCTTGATTTATTCGAGTCTTTTGAAAATCACTTGTACTTTCTTCAAATTGAGAAAATCGCTAAACCCATGCAAAAATTCAGAATACCTGTTTCATTTTTAAGGTAAATCTAAATTGTTTTTTTTTTCGGGAAATTGATGCTTTACGAAAATTACAATAGTGAAAATAATAATAATAAACTACTTATCGTCCATTATATAGTATTATGCATATAAGAATGACAGAAGAGGGATAAGTAAAAAAAACTTTTTCTTCGCGCTTGATAAAATGAATTTTTTTCTTCCAATTCGAACTTAACATTTACAAGCCTTCCTAAATTTGATGTTTATTTAATCAATTCACAAACAATCCTTTCTCCTCCGTTAAACAATTTGTTAAATTCAGATGGCGTTTACTTTAACACATTTTTTTTTATAGTTTGGTGCCTTTTAGCAATTTTCAAGTGCAAACTTTTTAAAGGGGGTTTTGGCTCTGTTCTCGTATTTTTGAAGAAAATTCCTCAAACTTTCACGTCCCCTTATTCGCTCTTACAGTTTCTCAAGACGCTTATCATTCTTGAAATATGGTGTACATATCTTCTTGAAATCTTTTCAATTTATTATTATTATTTTTAAAAGAAATTTCCAAAGTTGTTGCAATCTGTTTTTGGATCTATTTAATTATAAATTAAAAATAATTTCCATCCAATGTATTAAAAAATACTTTCTCATACGCTAAAACTGCAAACTACTATATGTTATTATAATAAGCAACTAAATATTTTAAGAACCCAAACATTTTTTTAGGAATTGCGAGGTCTAATATGCATATAATTTTAAATCGTTTTTTTTCTTCACTTTTTTATATTTTCACCCACACAGTCGGATTTCATTTCTGAATCAATACATTAAGTGATATAATTAGTTTATATAAGGGTCTTTTGCTTTATGGAAATAGGTATAAATAACTGTGAAATCTTCCGGAATCATTCAAAATATTTGTAAATTACAAAACCTTAGAAATCTAATGTACACTTAGAATACGACACGTCAACCTCTTATGGGTTCTCTATTCGTAGAAGGTCCGCAACCATACTGTCAAGAATTGTTCTTCCAGGTTTTTTTATTATGCCAATTTACTTCTTGCTACAGATCCGGGAAGGAAGGTACGCCGAAGGAGTATTACACTCTAGAGTGTCTTTTATTCTTGCTGAAACATGTGCAGCTTACGCATCCTGTATACGTGCGGCAAGCAGCCGCTGAAAACATTCCTGTCGTGCGACGACCGGATAGGAAAGATCTATTGGCATACCTTAATGGTGAAACAGCTACTTCAGCCGCCATAGATAAATCCGCTCCCCTTGAAATACCCACGCAGGTAAAACGTGCTGCCGAGGATGGTCTTGAAAGCGGCTCCTCGAAGAAGCCTCGTTTCGAGGAAACACACGTACAAAAGGTTAAGGAACAACTTGCTGCTAGGCTGGATGCTCCAAAGGAAGCATCCGTCACAGTAGACAATATCAAATCATTATCAGAGGCTATGTCCGTTGAGAAAATTGCTGCCATCAAGGCGAAACGTTTAGCGAAAAAGAGAACAACTATAAAAGAGAATGACGATATCGGAATGGGATCAGATCTGAAGGTAATTTTAGACATGGATGTAGACGACACGAAGGACATTGTTTCTAGGGAAAGACAGTGGAGGACAAGAGCCACAATTCTGCAGAGTAGTGGGAAGGTTTTCGCAAAGAATATCCTTGCAATTCTGCAAAGTATAAAAGCTCGAGAGGAGGGAAGACAAAAAGGACCAGTAGCTCCAACTCCAATGATTACTCCGAGATCCACTCCGATGAGACCATTGCCTCAGCCGACACAATATAATCGTTACGATCAAGAAAGATTTATTCGGCAAAAGGAAGAGACTGAAGGTTTCAAAATCGACACCATGGGAACTTACCACGGAATGACCTTGAAATCAGTGACAGAAGGGACAAATCCTGCAATCAGGAAACCTCCAACTGCTCCGAGTGCTACTCCAACTTCTGGTTTACTGCCAACTTCAGCTGCAAAGTTAACTCCGCAACAAGCGGCTCAAAACAAGCGGCCAAGCAGGACACCTATAATCATTATTCCTAGCGCCACAACTTCCCTTATCACTATGTACAATGCAAAGGACGTTTTGCAAGATTTGAAGTATATCACGAATGAGGAAAAGAGGGCACAAGGTTGCAAACGAGAGTCTGAGATTCTCCTGCAACGGAGGAAGGAAGGTGGTTTGACTGTACCATATCGTGTTGTGGACAATCCACAGAAATTAAACAATGCAGATTGGGAGAGAGTCGTTGCTGTGTTTGTCAATGGGCCAGCCTGGCAGTTTAAGGGATGGCCTTTCGATGGGAACCCTGTCGAAATTTTCTCTAAAAGTGAGTATAATAAAATAAAATAGTATTGCATATTGTTTTTTTTAACCTTGAATTCTAGAGTCTTCCTGTTTGAAAGTATTTTTTAAACTTTTTATATCTGTCTATCTAAATTCTCATTTCAGTCACCATGATCAGTTCTAACCGACTCAAATTCCATCCCGAAATCCCAAATTACCCCTACTCTCATAATAATTGTTTAAATCTCTAAAACCCCTACCGTCTGCAGCCGGATTTTCATTTGAAACGCTCGCTTTTGCCAGAAAATTTGGTCAGGGGATTGGAAAACTGCAGAAAAACAAAACTCCCGAGCGCAGTCGATTACCGATTGGCGAAATTAGATGTGGACATTCGATAGCATCGAATGCCCACACTCTTTCTCTGTGCCAAATTTCCTGCTCGACAGTAGTTAAACGTAGTGAAAACACAACTAAGCGAGAATCCCGAACAGTCACCCACCCGAGCGCTATCCGCGCCCGTTCATGCTTGGCATTCGGGATCCCGCCGAGTCGAAAACCACTACCCAGCTACTGCTGTCGATTATTTAAACGTAGAAAAAATATGCTCAGTGAAAATCCCGAACAGCCACTCATCCGGGCGCTTATTGCGCGCGTCTATGCTTAACATTCGAGATCTTGACGAGTCGAGAGTCACCACCCAGCTGCTGCCGTATTTTCTTTAAAATTTGTTACAATTGTGATTTTTACAATTTAAACTTGTACCCTTACGTGATACTGTGTGAAAAGAGTTTCAGGAAAATCTTCCTAAGGCCCATCCGTAAATGACGTCACGCTTTTTTAGGGGGGGGAAGGGCATCAAACATGACGCAGCGTGGCATGGATGGGGGGGATTTTTTATTCCGTTACATCACGGTCGAAATTCTAATCTTATTCAAAAACAGTAAATTCTTTCATATTAGATGTTCAGAATTAGGTGTTACAATAGCACAAGTAGTATTTTTAAATAAAAATGTTTTTCATTTAAGTAGTTTACGCGTGAAAGCGTAGCAAACAAACAAACAAACTCATATTTGCATTTATAGAAGCAGACCCGTCGCGACCGTTTTGATTCACATATAAAATGTGAGAGGAGATGTTATCAATGCCATACCTCTGAAACGATATAAGTATACTCGAATCACCTTAAAAAAAATCTCACGCGATCTGCACACGTCTCAAATTTGCTCCACTCGTTCTGCAATTACGCGGAATAATAAAGGAGTAAAAGTTATTCTTGCGCTCGACGGCATTCGGTTATAGTCGGTACATTAACAGCTAATTCACGCATATAATCAATGCAGCGGATCGCTAGTTATGACAGTTATCTCTAAATATGCGAGCGGTGTCTGAATTCAACGTGATAACTGAGCAGCCCAATCCAACCGCAGGCGCCGCTTTAAAAAGCACGTTGGAGCAGATACTACGCGCTTGCGCATTGGTATCAGTGGGCTCGGTCTACTAAGATTTCTCAAATTGACATTTTCTCGTCGTTTTTGTAAAAACGACAATAATTCAAATGGCCTATGTAACTCCAGGAATGATCCTGAAGTTTCATCAAATTCGGTTCATCAGTTTTCACGTTTCCCCGTTATAAAAAAAAGGTATTTAGCTTCTTATAATAGTATAGAGTACTTTGTGACACAGTTTTTGGCTGCACACTTTTTTTTGTCGCCTCTTGTGACGTTTTCTTAAATTCAATCAAAAAAATTTTTTATCTGATTTTTCACGATCAGAAAAAGACTTCCCCATCCTATCTAGTAATGAATAATAACAATCATTAATTAATAACCCTTCTTGGTTTAAAAACTTTTTTCAATAAATTTTTTTCTCGTAACTTGTGTTGTTCTTGGAAAACTTTAGTTTTTTCATTATTCTTATTATTTTACAAAAAAAAAAACCGTGCATCCTATCAAAAATCTTTACTAAATTAGCTCATTTTTTATTGAAGAACTTATGACCATTCATTTTTTTATTAGCTTGTGTCGTTTGTTCAAAACCTTAATTTTTTCATCTTCAATATTGTTTTGATGTGAATAGCATCTTCTGGAAGGTTAGCGCGCGCACGGTATGTTAAAATAAGGATGAGGTCTTTGTACAGATTTCAACAGCTGATGAAGTAAAGAGCGTAAGAGGGTAAACTGAAGACCAGCGGAGGGTAGCTTCCAACCATCTACAGCTTGCTCATAGCTCGGCTGGTCCCCTTCCACTCTCATGCGAGCACTCACGACCACTCTCTTTTTTTCTCACACACACGCACACTCTACAGACGACAGCTCTATCAATTTATGGAAGAAAGTAGCCTGCATGAACGTCATAATACAACTTCGACGCGGGTAATTCACATCTGCCACGCGCATTTTTCATGAATATAACAAATCCCCGCGTCCTATCAAAAAGTAATAAATAACGAATCTGTAGATCTTTTTTGGGTGCACAATTTTGTTTGTATTATCTTTTTTCGTATCTTGCATAGTTCGACCAAAAAATGAAATTCTTAATTTCTAATTATTTCCTGTAGGATCAGAATTTTTCAAAAAAATTCGAAAAGTTGTTTTTATCATTTTTTAGGGCTCTCAGATATCAATGTTTATTTTTCTTGACTTTTTTTGTATTATGCGTTGTTTGAAATGAAATGTTCATTTTTCTCTTTAATTCTGAAAATGCTAACGACAATTCTTCTCCACAAAAAAAGTCATGAGGATAAATTTTTTGACTTTTCGAGTCTAACGAATTTGACCTCCAGTTTTGGACACAAGTACAGTGTACCAAAGGCTAATCGACTTTTTCTGCTCTCGCCCCCTCCTCCCCCCCTCCCCACCCTACTCCACCCAGTTTTGTTCGAACGCTTAGAAAAAATTATATCCAAATTTGAGCGAAATCGGGTAATATTTAGGGGTGGCGCAAAAACCATGAAGTTTCCCATCAGTTCAACCTGGGAAAAAGTCAGCTTATTGTTAATCCAATTTTTTTTGTACCATTAGGCCATGGTCCCTTGCGGGGTAAGTGTAACTCTTATAGAGTTAGTGATCGGGCGGGAAGTGGTTTTTCGAGCGTGGTATGGCCGTTTAAACGCGATAGTATGTTCCAAGTAATTCCATATTTCAGTATATTCTTCAGAATTTGGCAAAGAATAAGAATCGATCATAAGTCTTGAGGTTAAATGGTTTTAAGCCACTCTGACGGGTTCACAAAAAAACCACATGAGAACAAAGTCGAATTTTTTGTAATGTTGCGGTCTGTTGCCGATTTTTAAGGAGGGTCAAGCGTGGCTATGTAGTCCAACTTTAGAAACTGAACTCGAAATATATTATAAAAGAATACACGTTTTCCGTGGAAATTTTAGACCCTCTAGGGGCACTGATTAATGAGAAATTCAGTTCTGAAAATGATCACTTCAGCACGTGTCTAGTAAAAATACTTAACGCTCTCTCATATTTTGGTTTTACACAATGTCAAAATCCAACTTTGAGAACTTAGAATTGAATAATACGAATTTGTTCAATTATATACTTTACCTTGAGAAAGCAGGAGAAACATTGCATCTCACTACATTTTCGACAGATTTGGATATTTTTGAGTAATAATTTGTTTTTTAAGAACACATGTGAATGTTCAAACAAATTTGAATTGTTTAATCAATTTTTGCTGTTGAACATTTTTTTTCTATTTTTCGTAATACAACAATATTTTAAGGTACTGCTCTGCTGTCCAAATGAAAAACCTAGTAAGTGACTTTTGCCATAGAGTTTATTTTCTCACGCAGACATGCCTGAAAATAGTCCCTATGGAAAAAGTCACTTACTAGGTTCTTCTTTGGGACAGCAGTGCTTTGCTTTCTAAAAATACTCCTGAATGTTTAAACAAATTGAAATTGTTAGAAACCATTTTTTTTTGTTCACTGATTTCATGTGTTCCTTTTCGTCAGATTGTATTTTTTATCCTGACTGGAAAGCTTTAGCCCAGATTAAAGGGATAGTTTTAAAATGAAATCGAAGAACGCGGTTATAAATAAGAAGGGGAAGTTTTTAAGAGAATGGATGGTGGATAGAGGGCGGGCGGTTGCCAATAGTACGATGAGAAGGGACGAAGAGGAAAATTACACGTATATGAGTAAACTGGGAGTATCGGCGATAGACTATGTGGTCATGAATATGCATTGGTGGGAGAAGATGGAGAGATTCGCAGTAGAAGGGAGGATAGAATCAGACCATCAGCCTCTAATCTTGTGGATAATAGGGGAGGGCTGTGAAAGGAAGGAAAAGAAGAAATTGACATGTGAAAGTGACAGGGTGTGTGCAAAAGAATAGATTAAGAAAGAAGCAGAAGAGAGTGATGAAATCGTGGTGTGATAGGGAATGTAAAAAGAAAAAAGAAGGGTGAAAAGGAAGTACAAGAAGTGGAATAAGGGAACCTCGAAAAGAGAGGAGTACGTGGAAATGAGGGAGGAGTTCAGGTTGATGTGTGAAAGAAAAGAGCAAGGGAGAGAGAAGGATCTGGTAGAGGAGTTGAGAATTGTTAAGATCGAGGGGGACGTATGGAAGATAATAAATTGGTTCCAAAAGCGTAGGGAGGGGATAAGTAAGAAGATCGGAAGTGAGGAATGGAGGGAGTTTTCGAAAAATCATTTCAGGGCTCAGACAAACGGAAGAGAGATGAGGGGAGTAGAAGAACGAGAGAGGAAGGAGAGACAGAGTTAAGTGACGAAGAGATAGAGTTGCAAATGAGGGAATTTAGAAGGTCAAAAGCAGCAGGCTTGGACGGGGTGCAGAACGAAGCATGGATTTTTGGCACACCAGCGGTTAAAGACAGGCTAAAAGAGGTAGTTAAGAAGGTATGGAGGGGTGAGGTATTTCTAGGAGAGTAGAGGGAAGAGCTGATAGTGCCACTGTATAAGAAGGGAGATAGAGGATAGGCAGAAAAACTAATGAGGAATCACATTGATGAACACGGAGTACAAAGTGTACGCAATAGACAATATTTATATTTTGCAGCACGTGGTGGATAGAGAAATAGCGAAGAAGAGGTCAAAAGTGTACGCGTTTTTCGTAGAAGACAGTTTTCTTTAATTTTTACAGAATTCATCTTGATAATCAAGTAGCCCTTAATTCGTATGATAAATTTGTTTGTAAGAAACAAAACAAAAACTTGTCTTATAATTTGGCCTGTAAAACAATATGCTTCAGCCCCGAAAATTCATGAGAGCGAATTCAGCATTTTCGCTCGCCCAATCAAACACGTCTAAAGTTGATAAATTTCTAAAAGAAAGTACGAATTCATCGCTTCTCCTCAAAGAAGATGAATAAAGGGATGTTGTTTGAACAATAAAATGTGATTTAAACAACTTTTTTCATTTTCAACACTGAAAAATGAAATTTTGATCCAGATACTAAATAATATGGTTATTTGCAAAGTCAGACATCACATTGACTTGAATGACTTGATTATTTGCGAATCCGTGTCGTCTTACTGGTAACGCCATTCTTATTTGACTGGGTATTTTCACGGTTTCATATTTTAATCATTTTTTTCAATTAAACTGGCGGAAAATAGTAACAATTCACTCAGAGCTTAGCTTAAAATTAACTTTTCGAAAATTATTTTATCTGGAATTGTGATATAACTTTATTGTTTAAACAGTGGCGTACCTAGAACACTGAGTTTTTCTATGAATAAAAAACTCAATTGTTTATAATAAACCAATTTTGTTCAAAAAAATTGTTGAGCATCGTTTCTCCATCTTAAGGAACAGCGAAGATCGTTTTGCCGCCCCCAAATCGTTGCGCCCGAAGTGACCGCCCCCCGCTCCTCTTTTAGGTATGCCACTGTGTTTACAAAATTAAGTTGAACATTAATCAACAAAAATATACGTAAGAATATACATATTTAGCTTTAATTTGGAGGACCTTGTTTTGGGCATTCGAACAAAACTATGAGAGAAGAAAGTTATTTTGAAAAATGAAAGCCACTCTTAGAATGCCTCATATACCATAAGGATATATTTATGCCAGCTGTCAGAATGAGGCACGAATATCGTTACTCGTGAGAATCAATAGTTTCTGTCTCGAATGTGACAGTTATATATTTGACCTGATTGTATATAATTATATATAGCTATACATAATATATTTATTCATAAGGAACAATATTATCATTACAGTTTGTGCATTTCATATAAAATATGATGAAATGAAACTTGACGCAAATGTGGGAAGATGGGCCGTAACAGTTATTGAATTGAGCCGAACCAAACGGCATTTAGACAGAGCAGCTCTAATGGTATTTTGGGAACACTTGGATAAGTATGTACATTTTTTATCTTTTTTTTTTCTAATTTAACTTTCTTTTCAAAACTATACTTGATTTAAACTGTCCATTTCTAATCAACATTCTTCTCTGTTTGCAGGCATATGATTAAAAACAAACCTCATCTTCGGTTTTAAACCCCAACCTTATGAGGAAAGGGATGATGACCAGGTAAAGCCTCATAAAATTTTGGACTATCTTTCTTGTAGTTTGTCTATGACAGCGATTTACAATGTAAGAATGAGAGATTTAATAACATGAAAATAATGTAAAAATTTCTAAACCATCATGCTTCCCTGATTATAAACCAAAAAGAAGACAATAAAGGAATAAAGTTCCTGTCTCAATTTCATTATATTTGATCAAGAAAATTTCGAATCAAGAAAGAGCTTAATTTTTTGAATGATTTCAATATTGATTTTGGATTGTTTAATTAAAAAGCTAAGAAAAAAAAGCTGGACCTGTCGAATAAAATTAGGTCAATTTTCGTCGAACTATTTTGCTTTTGAACAGGGATAGCACAAGGTGGATTTTTTCCATCGTTGACACTTCAAACTTACATTTATTTTTTCATAAACGATTTGTAAATACCGAAATATCTTCAAAAGCTTGCGAACAAATAACTATAGAAGTTCTTGAAAAAAAAAACTTTGTAATAATGATTTTATTGGTGGGATCTCTTTCAACATCCATTAAAGAAAAATTGTAAAACATTATCATCAGTTATTTCGTACCTATAATTTTTTAGGCGTTACTCGCTTATTTTTCAAATATTTTTCCAGGATGTGATGGTAAAAGGACATAACAAAAAATACCTCATTCAGAAAAAGTTTCGGAGAACTTCGCCGAATAAAATTTTTTATTCAGTTGGAAAAAAAATTCTATACAAAAAAACGTGTGAAAGTGCAATTTTAATTAAACCATCTATCATAATGAATAAGTTTGAAAAACTTAATTGTAGACGGTACGTAATGAAAAACGTGACAACGCCATTGTCTGCTCCTGTTATTAACATGTCAATTCTCTATTATGTACATTTCTTCGTCGATTTTTTTAGACGGAGGAAATAAGAAATAATCAAAATTTTAACATTATCCAAATTAAAAAGCTAAAATTGATAAAAATAATGTATCTTACGGTGGCGTTGAAATGCAAGTCACTACGTAACGTTGAACACAGAATGCGCAATCGTCCCGCGGGAACTCCAGTATTTTCTTTAGCGGAAAGTAAATCAAAAGTAAGCCCCTCCGGGTTCTTACCGCCCCAAGATAGTGCGGAGACTGTTTACACGTCGAATCTGATCTTGTTAATTCGATTACTTACTCTCCATTTCACAACGATGAGTAGAATATTTTGGTCTTCGTTACACCAGCAGAGATTTTGTTTAGAAGTTGCATCGAATAATGCATATTCGTTTTTCTGTTGCTAAGCAAGCCTTACCAAAAAAGAAAGCCAAAAATTAGGAGGTGACCAAATTCATTTCTAACTGGTATATGTGTATACCTAAATGTGTATGACCTACATGGAAGGGGGAGGGGGGGGGGAGGTAGTTAAAGTCAGAATTGCTTTCTTTTTCACTTTATTTGTAAAGCACAGAGAACAAACAATTTACATAGATGAATTAATACTGAAAAAAAGAACCATGATTGGT
>WSXT02234780.1:0-16018 GCA_011762715.2 Neuroterus valhalla | reverse complement strand
TTACAAGCTCTATATAAAACTGTGGGGAGGTACAAAGGCCGAGCGCGTAGCGCGAGGAAAATTCATAACTGAGCGCGGAGCGCGAGGTGAGATCACCATCGAGCGCGAAGCGCGAGATCCGAAAGATGCGCACCCTAGGCGCGCTCAAACTTGCGAGCAAAGCGAGCTGCGCGCGGAGTGCGCGATGAGAATGTGCCCGCGAAGCGGGCAGATTTTTTTTTTGTAAATGTGTTATCACGATGAAAACGAAAACTTTTCGTCCTTTCGAGAAAAAGTCAACAATGAATTTGTAGACTTTTTAAGGTAAACAATTTTTGTATCTTTTATTTTTTTCATATCTCGCATAATTTCGCTCAAAAATGGAACTTTTCATTTTTGGTAACATTTTTCTCAATTTAAACAAAAACTATGTATCTGATGAAAAAATGGTGTATAAAAAATGTATAGGTTTTTTTAAAATAAATAATTTTTTATCTCAACATTTTTTCGCACCTTGCATAGTTTCAGCGGAAACATGCATTCCGTATTTTTCAGAAAGCGATTTTGATAGATAAAACCAGAACCATTGGTCAAAAATGGCTGGGTAACGAACTCGTCCTTTCTTTCGCGGCCTCAAAAAATGGCGGCAAAGTACAATCCAATATGATCATTTTTTCGAAAGTTAGCGAGTTCACAGATTAGTTTTTATTAATTTTTGTGCGATAAAAAATGGAATTTTTGATTTTTTTAGAAAATTCAAAAAGTCTTATTCACGATCTTGTAGGGCTCTCAAGAAGAAATATTTTTGCTCTCTGACTTTCTTTTCCATCTTGCGTGATTTGGCTAAAAATTCTCATTTTCTTTTATATTCATGAATTTTGAAAATGCCATAACTCTGACGATTTTACTTTTATCAAAAAAAGTCATTAGGATAAATTGTTTCATTTTTTACCCACTACAAGAAATCGTACTTGGAATTTTGGAGTCTTGGAAAAAAAATCCCAAAGAATTTTCAAAATGCTCCGTCCCATTGATTTTTCATCCAAAATAGCTGGTTAACGAACTCATCCTGTCTTTTCGGTCCCTCAAGATGTGTGCCAAAGGGCAATCCAATCCGATGATTCTTTCGAAAGTTATCGAGTACACAGATCACAGACTACAGACTACAGACTACAGACAGACAGACAGACTCAGGGGGTCTCAAAACGTGGAGATTCCATTAAATCCACGAAAGTCAATTTTCACATCAAACCAATACCTTCTCATTCAGAATGAGATTGTAAAAATAAAAAAAGGTATAAGGTCGGCCACCATGGTGACACGAAAAGTTGAAAACTTTTGTAACACATTACCTACCAACGAGGTTTTGGGCAACCCTGGCTTGAAAAATGGAATCCAGGTTGGGATTGGTCCCGGAAAACTAAATCTTGCTCTATCTCTTGCTCTACCATTCAGAAAACGTACGAACAGAATATTTCTGGATGTAGGGTTTTGAAGCTGAATTTTTTTTCTAGACCTCAAGAATGAAACTATTTCACGAATGCGTATTGAGAATTATAATTTCAAATTAGAACTATGAACGTTACGAGATGATACAGATTATCAGAAATGAACAACTCGAATTATATAAAGAGCATTAAAAACATATAATTTTGAATTTGAAGCTTCAAACATTGATTGATACAAACTCTAAGCTTTGAAAAACGAAAGAATTCTGAACTTCGTAGGAAATATATGGAAAATGAAGAATTGAGATTGTTGTTTATCGTCTTTAGTTTTATCAACTTTTTATTTCATAAAATATTGTTTCCTGCATTCAGCAATTATTGTTTGTCATAAAAAAACTTTCCTTCACTGCAAAAATAAAAAAGGCGTATTCGATCATTTTCACTTCGACAGTTTGGTTGAGACGCTTTGAAATTCAAAACGTCAAATAGAAACCTCCAAAACGAGGATTCAAATAAAGAATTCCGTTTCTTTTTTTCTGAACATATTCTGTCAAGCCTGATCTTCAATTTCTGAAGGCTTCAAGTGTCACTAGAAGGATATACCAAGAATAAAATTAATCATGCAGAAAGGATCGTAAGCTTCACGTCAGCCAAAGCAAACATTTTATTTTCTCGTATTGCCTGTTCTTTGCCTTTTTTGGATACACTGTTTTGAAAGAATAAAAATATATTCAAATCGATTGAGAATATTTTGTATAAATTTCTGCTAATAAACTCAGTGGAAAAAAGTGATTTATGTTATCAAATTCAGGGGCCCCAGACTGCATAAAGGTTTATGATAACTGATTTAATTCCCGGCCGTCACTTCTAAATCATATGAGGCGTTTTGCATACTAATAACTGATTACCGAAATAAATCTCCCTGTATAATTTACACCTACTGTGAGTAAAAGTGCAAATTAAAACATCTTCTGTCAGTGCAAAATCGATATAGAATAATTAGTGTGAAATTAACAAACGCCTATGGCTCTCAAACCTGTTTCTTTGTAGGTTACAAAAAAAGTCACTATGATAGCAATCATATTCAAAGAAAAAAAACTGTACTATTAGGGGAAAAAATTGGTTAAGTAAATGATCAGAAAAATTATGTTTGATTAATAATGAGATGCGTTTCATTTCTTAGTATATAAACTGGATTCATCAAGGGAAAGTTTTAGATTCTTTCCTTCGTAGGGTACTGGTATCAGAGGTCAGCCATCAAAGAATGGTCGACCACTAATCAATGGTCGGCCACTGAAAAATGGCCGGCCATCAGAAATTGTCTGACAACCAAACAATGTCCAGCCAACAAAGAATCGTCAGCCACCAAACAATGTTTGGCCATAAAAAAATGTCCGACCACCAAAGAATGGTTGGCCACTAAAGAATGGTTGGCGACCAAAGAATGGTCGGTTACCAAAGAATGGTCAGACAAATTACAAAGTTTAGCCATAAAACAATGGTCGGCTACCAAAAAATGCTCGTTCAACAAACAGATTTTGACCACTTAACAGTTTGCGGCCACGAGAGAATGGTCGGTCATCAAAAAATGTCCGGCCAATAAACAATGGTAGGCTATCAAAGAACGGTCAGCCACTAAACAATTTTGGGCCATCAGAGAACGTCTGGTCACCAAAGAACGGTCGGCCACCAAAGAATGGTCAGCCACCAATGAGTGGTCGACCACCAAAGAATGGTCGGACATCAAAGAATGGTCAGCCACATTACAATATTTGGCCATCGAACAATGGTCGGCTACTGAAGAATGGTCGTTCCACAAACAAATTTTCACCACCAAAAAATTCGCGGCCACCAGAGAATGGTCGGCCATCAATAAATGACCGGCCACTAAAAAATGGTGGGCCACCAAAGGATGGTCAGCCACCAAACAATGTTTGGCCATCAAAAAATGTCCGGCCACTAAACAATGGTCACCAAAGAATGGTCAGCCACCAAACAATGTCTGGCCATCAAAAAATGTCTGGCCACCAAAGGATAGTCGGCCACAAAAGAATTTTCGACCTCTAAACAATTGGCGGCCATCAGAGAATGGTCGGCTACTGAAGAATGTTCAGCCACTAAACAATGATAGATTTCAGATTTCTCTTTGCATAAGATAATGTAACCAGTGGTTGGCCACCAAAGAATGTTCGGCCACCAAAAAATGGCCAGCCACCAAACAATGTTCGGTCATCAAAAAATGTCTGGCCATTAAACAATGGCCACCGAAGAATGGTCAGCCACCAAACAATGGTCGGCTACCAAACAATGCTCGTTCGACAAACAATTTTTTACCTCTAAACAATTTGCGGCCATCAGAGAATGGTCGGCCACTGAAGAATGTTTAGCCACTAAACAATGGTAAGTTTCAGATTTCTCTTTGCATAAGATAATGTAATCCGTGGTTAGCCACCAAAGAATGGCCAGCCACCAAACAATGTTCGGCCACCAAAGAATGATTGGCCACCAAAGAATTGGTGACCAGCAAACAACGGTCGGCTACCAAATGATGATCACCCACCAGAAAATGTTCAGCCATCAAAAAATTTTCGGCCGTCAAAGAATAATCAGCCACCAAGCAATGGTCAGCCAGCAAACAATGTTCGGCTACTAAAGAATGGTCAACCACCAAACAATGGTCGGCTACCCAACAATGGCCGGCCAACAAACAGTGTTCGTTCAGCAAAGATCAATTGTCCACTAAATAATGGTCGACTACCAAACAATGGTCAGCCAGAAAACGATGTTCGGTTACCGAAGAATGGTCGACCACCGAAGAATGGTAGGCCAACAAACGTGTTCGGTCAGCAAAGAAAAATTGGCCACTGAACAATGGCTGACTACCGAACAATGGTCAGCCAAAAAATAATGTTCAGCCATCAAAGAATGGTCGACCACCGAACAATGGTCGGCTACTCAACAATGGTCGGCCAACAAATGATGTTCGGTCAGCAAAGAATAATTGGCCACTGAACAATGGTCGAATACCAAACAATGGTCAGCCAGAAAACAATGTTCCGCCACCAAAGAATGGTCGACCACCAAACAATAGTCAGCTATCCAAAAATGGTCGGCCAACAAGCGATGTTCGTTCAGCAAAGAATAATTGTCCACTAAATAATGGTCGACTACCAAACAATGGTCAGCCAGAAAACAATGTTCGGTTACCAAAGAATGGTCGACAACCGAAGAATGGTCGGCTGCCAAACAATGGTTGGCCAACAACCGATGTTCGGTCAGCAGAGATAAATTGGCCACTGAATAATGGCTGACTACCGAACAATGATCAGCCAGAAAATAATGTTCGGTCACCAAAGAATGGTCGACCACCGAACAATGGTCGGCTACTCAATAATGGTCGGCCAACAAACGATGTTCGGTCAGTAAAGATAAATTGGCCACTGAACAATGGCCGACTACCAAAAAATGGTCAGCCAGAAAACAATGTTCGCCCGCCAAAGAATGGTCGACCACCGAATAATGGTCGGCTACTCAACAATGGTCGGCCAAAAAACGATGTTCGGTTTCCAAAGAATTGTCGACCACCGAAGAATGGTCGGCTACCAAACAATGGTTGGTCAACAAATGATGTTCGGTCAGCAAAGATAAATTGGCCACTGAACAATGGCCGACTACCAAACAATGGTCAGCCAGAAAACAATGTTCGGCCACCAAAGAATGGTCGACCACCAAACAATAGTCAGCTACCCAAAAATGGTCGGCCAACAAACGATGTTCGTTCAGCAAAGATTAATTGTCCACTAAATAATGGTCGACTACCAAACAATGGTCAGCCAGAAAATAATGTTCGGTTACCAAAGAATGGTCGACCACCGAAGAATGGTCGGCTACTAAACAACGGTTGACCAACAAACGATGTTCGGTCAGCAAGGATAAATTAGCCACTGATCAATGGCCGACTACCAAACAATGGTCAGCCAGAAAAAAATGTTCGGCCACCAAAGAACGGTCGACCACCAAACAATAGTCAGCTTGCAAACAATGATTGGCCACCAAACAATGTTTGGTCATTAAAGATAAATAAGCCCCAAACGATGGCTGGCTACCAAACAATGCTCAGCTAGCAAACAATGTTCGTCCACCAAAGAATGGTCGACCACAAACAACGTTCAGCTACCAAACGATGGTCGAAAACGAAACAAATGGCGGCTAGAAATCAATGGTCAGCCATCCAACACTGTTCGACGAGCAAAGTGTAATTGGCCACCATTAATGTAATCGTTAAGTGAATTCCCCAATAAACATTGAAGTAGAAATTCCCTGAAATTTTATCCAAAAATCTCCATTGTTATAGCGATGCGGGATCGATACAACTTTTCTTCAAAGCGTGTGAACTGAAAATGAAAAATTAGTTGAAGAAATATTGTGATTTATTTTTTTGAAGGAATCGTAAAAACAAATTTCAGATTCGGTGGTTCTAAGATTTCAAATGCTTTCTGTTCAGCAAATCAACCTCGTTCTTTCATAATTCACGGTGTGAAATCGAAAAACATCTTCACCTATCTGCATTTTTTAAATTTAGAATAATAATATATTGACAGAGAGAACGAAAAAAAAGAATGAAGAAGATCACGTTTTGACCAAACAGTTGCATTTTTAATATTTTTAATATTAGTATTTTTATTTCTAACCAAAAGTTACTTCTCAGGCAAGAGAGGAAGAAAACTTTTGATCAAAAAGAAAAATTTTTAACCAACAAAGTTCTATTCGTAACGAAAAACTGAATTTTCATGAAGGTAGTGTAAATTTTTATCGCAATGGTTAAAATTTTGACCAAAAAGATTCAAATTCCTCATAAAAAAAGTTAAATCCATCAAAAGGAGACGAGTTTTCTATAAATAGTTAAACTCTTAACAAAAGTAGAATATTATACAAACTAAGATGATGAATTTCAACAAAACAAATGATTCTTCCACCAATAAAGATAATATTATTAATAATAATTTTTTTCACTCAAAACTAGAAAAACCGAAGACGTTTCTTTCCGAATAATGAAACTTTGGTCAAAGTTGTCGTATTTCATGAAAAAATATAATTCCCAACGTTCTGAGAAAGAAGATATTTGAAACAAGAATCACTTGAATTCAGAATAAAAACCAGTTAATTTAATCTGAAGATATTAATTTTCAACAAAATAGTTGAATCCCAAGTCAGAACAGATTGAACATTAAAATTTTCCCGCTTAGGTTCGTTTTCTCACAATGAAAAATAATCCTGGAAATTATACATTTATCTTTCCTGTGAAAAGTCTAACGGCTCCATAGGAATTCAAACTAATTAGTAAAAAATAAGTATTTCTTTCGTGCCTATGAAATCTTCTGATTAGTCGGAAATGGACTTGCTGCGTTCAAAAAACCAGTTTCCGTTCGATCAATGGAGTTAAGCAGTGCTTGGTATGGTTATTACTTGGATGGGTGATCGTCCCAGAATGCCACGTGCTGTTGGCATGTTGGCTCAACACTAATAAAAAAAAAGAATCTTTCTGATCAATGATTCGATTTTTTCTGATAGAAAATAATCTCAATGGAATAATTTAAATGGAAAATTTAACCTCTCTACTAAAAATGGAAATATTTGTTGAAATTTTGTTTTCTAAGTAGGAACTAATCTCCTTGAATAATTGATCTTTTTGATTGTAAATTTAACTACTTATTCATAACCAGAACCGTATTGTTAATAATTCAATGTTTTTGCTAAGAAAATCTAAATTTCAATTCTTTATTCAGCTAATACTAAACGCAAAGATTATCAAAAGTGGCTGACCTCTGGCTCCACTGCCGTATTCCTTGTGACTTCATTAAAAAGATGAAGTTTCATAATCAGGATTCGTTAAAGAATATTATTTTTCAAAAATCCAATTAATCAGTTTCGATTCTTTTGAAGATGATTGGATGAGGAAAAGTGATTGTTCTGGAGAAAGAAACCAAGGGGCAAGAAGGCGTGGGCGCCCAAGGCCTTCTGCTCACCATTTACGGCCTCTTCATCACTGGTCTCTTCAGAAGAGGTAATAAAGAAAGAAAGAAAAGGCGTTCGGCCATTTCGGTACCAACCTGCAAGTGGGTGGATCGCGTAAAAATCCAACAAGATTTACGCGAAACGTAACAACCGAGTACTAACTCACATCATCGGTTTCGAAATTTTATCTGCAACCCAACAACAGTGCTCAAAAAACTGCATAAAATATGGCCCACGACTTCGAAAATCAAAATGATTTACCCCATGTATAGCACGAGAAAAGTAGTACTTATCTCCCGAAATCTTCTTACTTACACATCTCCTCACTTCCCCTCCTTAGTTACTCACTTCTTACCCTCATCTCTTCTATCTTCTCTTCTCTCCTCTCCCTGTACTCCTCTACAACAATCATCCCCTCTTATCAACTCACATTCCCTCACACCCCACCATACTACCCCCGTCTCTAACTCCTAATCGACTTTTGTCACCCCCTTCCCTTCCATTCGTTTTTACTTCTTATTTCTAACCCCATGATCTTCCCTCACATCCACTAATCTCACTTCGTTAGTTACCATCCTCCACCCTTCATTTCCTCTCCTTGTGCATACTCATCCCTTTACTTCTCCTTACATTCCTCAATACCTATCCTTTATATCCATAGGCAACCTTACACTTCTCGTCTACCTATCACTATCGCCTCTTACTCCTTGCCAAACCTTATGATCCTCCCTACTCCATATACTTCCCACTCCTCGTTCTTAACCTCAACCCTCTCCCTCACTTTCATTCGTTTCACTAAGTTACTCCCTATGATTCTCCCCTCACATTCCTCTTCCCGTACCCACTCGACCTCTAACTCCTCTTCACCATCCTCCAATAACCATTTCAACCTACCTCCTCACTTTTTCGTATCTATTTCACACTCCTCTACGCCATCTTATTACTGACCTCTTACTCCCTTTTTCATATCATCACCCACTGTTTCTTTGTTCACTCCCTGACCTCTCATTCTCCAACATATCCTCTTGCCTCCTCCTACCTCACTGCACAAATTATCTCCTCTCAACTTATATCATCCTATCAGATAATATCACTCCTGTCTCCGACTCCTCATCCCATTTAATCACCTCATCCCTTCATGTTCCCTTCTTCTCCTTATTTTCTCCTCTACACTCTTCCCTCAATTTACTCATTTAAATCCGTTCATTCTCATCGTCCTCTCCAAGCCTTTCTCCTCTTATCCGCACTCATCCCACTCTTCTTCTAACTTTCTCTCACTACCTATTTTCTCCCATCTACTTACTTTTCTCAGGCAACCTCAAACTTCTCCCTACCCTATCAGCCTCTTCTCTTACTCTCTCGCACATCTTATGACCTTTCCCCCTACGTTTTTTTTCTAATCCCCATTCTTCACTTCTTTCATTAAGATCAGTCTCATTTGTACTACACTTCGTTACTTCCTATCATTCTTTCTTCACATTCCTCCCCTAGCCTCATTTCTACTTGACCCCTCACTCCTTTTTACCATCCCTTAATATCTATATCATCCTCACTCTTCACTCTTCCATAATCTCACATTGATCCCCTTTAGACAATATTACCCTCAGTCCTAACTTCTTATCAGATTTCATCACCTCATATACTTTTATTCAATTTACATCATATTTCCCATCTCACACACTTTTCTCAGTCTTCTCATCTCACTCCGTTGATTCTCATCGTACTCTCCTCACCTTCCTATTCTCATCTGCACTCATCCCTACACTTTTTCTAGCTTCCCTATCTCCTACCTCCTCGATTTCATCCCACTTTTTCACTGCCTTCCACCCTCTTCCAAAGATGGATTGCATGAGTTAAGGGGCAAGGAATGTCAGAAGTCATGTAGGTGTTAAATGTAAAAGGCTACCTCAAACAAGGTTTGAGGAGTTGAGGAGCAGAAATTTTTACGGAGGGTCGCAGAGTTCCTCGGAGTGGGGAGTTGTGTTACGGTGTACAGCGGTTGCAAGGGACGGGGTTTGTGAAGAGGTTTGTGGGGCCTAAGGCCCATTGAGGCTTTTCTATAAAAGACTCTAGGGAATCTTGCGTAAGTTTCTGGAAGCCATCCTAGAAGGCTTTTGGAGGCCTCGTAGAGAGTTTTAGAAGTGATTGTTAAAGGCTTTGGAGGTCCTCATAGGATGATCTGTATGCACTCGCAGAAGGCTTAGAAAGACCTCCTGAAGACTTATAGGGTCCTCATATGATGATCTAGAGGCTCTGGTGAGAGGTTTTGGAGGAGTGTTCCACACAAGGCTTCAGAGGTCCTCATAGGAGGATCTAGAAGCTGTTGCAAGAGGTTTTAGGAAGCAACTGGAGGAAGACCTAGTTTTGAAGGCTTTGGAGGCCTATACAGGAGGGCTAAGGAACACTTATAGGAGGTAATAGAGGGCTCTGGAAGAAGACTTCGTGAAGAAATCCGGAGGTCCCTATAGGAGGATCTAGAGGAAGTCGCGGGAGGTTCTAGAGGCCTTCGAAGGAGGACTCTGTGAAAGGCTTTGGAGATCATTACGAAAGGATCTGACGGCTCTCACAGGAATCTCAGCAGGGCCGCGATGGAACCTATAGAGATTCCATCGGGGACAAGAGGATCTATAAACTCTTACAAGAGGCTTTAGAGGACCTTGTCGGAAGCGTCAAAGATTCTCTTCGGAGGACCTGAAGGCTGTCGCGGAAGGTTCTAGAGGACTCCGGCGGAGGACCTGTAGAAGTCTCCATAGGCCCTCATAAGAGGATTTTAAGGTTCTCTCAGGAGTCCGTAAGAAGGCTATGTTATAGGTATTGGAGATATTCATACCTAGATTAAACGGCTCTCACGAAAGGCTAGAGAGGGTCTTGTCGAGAGCTTCGAAGGTCCTCATATGAGGAGTCTCATGCTTTTGCGGGAGGCTCTGTAGGAGGCCTCGTGAGATGCTCCGAAGCTTCTCATAGGAGGATCCAGAGGCTCTTGTGAGAGGCTTTGAGGGAGGGTCTCATGAAGGGCTTAGGAGATCCTCAAAGGGATCAAAGGGAAGAACCTCCTAGAGGTTCTAGGAAGAGTTTCTAGGAAGCTGTTGGAGGAAGACCTTCTTGTGAAAACTCCGGAGGTCCTCACATCAGTATTAAGGAATTGTCATGGAAGATTATAGATGACTCTGGAAGAAGACTTCGCGGAGAAGTCTGGAGGCCTTATTGGAGAATCTAGAGGCAGTCGCAGGAGATTCTAGAGGCCTTCCGAAGGAGGACTTTGTGACAGGCTTTGGAGGTCATCATGGAAGGATCTGAAGGCTCTCGCGAGAATCTCAGGAGGGCCGCGATGGACCCTATGGAGGTTCATCGAAGATGAGAGGATCTATAACCTCTTACAAGAGGCTATACAGGGCCTTGTCGGAAGCGTCGAAGGTTCTCATCGGAGGACCTGCAGGCTGTCGCGGAAGGTTCTAGAGGACTCTGGAGGAGGACCCGGTAGGAGTCTCCGTAGACCCTGATAAGAGGATCTTAAGGCTCTTTCAGCTCCCAAAGAGCCTTCTGCGGAAAGGTCTGTAGGAGGCCTCGTGAGAGGCTCCTTACATCTCATAGATTGATCTAGAGGCTCTTGTGAGAGGCTTTAAAGGAGGGTCTCATGAAATGCTTTGGAGGTCCCGATATGAGAGCTAGAGGCTGCTGCAAGAGGTTCTAGATGCAACTGAAAGAAGACCTTATCGTGAAGGCTTTGGAGGCCCTTACAAGAGGATTGAGAAACTATCGCGAAAGGTTCCAGAGGGTTCTTGAAGAGGACTTTGTGGAACAGTCTAAAGGTTCTTATAAGAGAATCTAGAGCCATTCGCGGGAGGTTCTAGAGGACTCCGGAGGAGAACCTTGTCAAAGGCTTGGAGGTCATTATGGCAGGATCATAAAGGCTCTAGCAGGAATTTCACGAGGGCTGCGATGAAACCTATGGAGATGCCATCGAGGATAGGAGGATACATAGGCTTTTACAAGAGGTGTAGAGAGCCTCGTCGGAAGCTTCGAAGGTTCTCATCAGAGGATCTGGCGGCTGTCGAAGGAGGTTCTAGAGGACTGCGAGGGAGAACCTTTTTTCTACAAAGAGTCTTTGTAGACTCTCATGATAGGATCTTAAGGCTCTTTCAGGAGTCAGAATGAGGGCCATGTTGGAGCCGTTCTGAAGGGGTTTATACGTGGATTTAAAGGCTCTCGTGACAAGCCAGAGAGAGCCTTGTCGAGAACTTCTAAAGTCCTAATATGAGGATCCTTAGGCTTTTGCGGAAAGCTCTAGAGAAGGCCTCGTAAAAGGCTCTGAAGCTTCTCATAAAAGGATCCAGAGGCTCTTGTGAGAGGCTTCGAAGGAAGGTTTTTTTTCATGAAAGGCTTTGGAGGTCCTTAGAGGCTGTTGCAAGAGGTTCTAAAGGCAACAGAAGGCAGACCTCGTTGTTAAAGCTTTGAAGGCTTTCACAGAAGGGTTAAGAAACACTTGCGGAAGCTTATAGAGGGCTCAAGAAGAAGGCTTCTTGGAGAAGTCTAAAAGTCCTTATAGGCGGATCTAAAGGCAGTCGCGCTAGGTTCTAAAGGCCTTCGAAGGAGGACCTTGTGAAAGGCTTTGGAGGTCATCATGAAAGGATCTGAAGGCTCCCCCAGGAATCTCAGCAGGGCCGAGATGGAACCTATGAAGGTTCCATTGAAGACGATCGGATCTTTCACCTCTTACAATAGGCTATAGAGGGCCTTGTCGGAAGCGTCGAAGGTTCTCATCGAAGGATCCGGAGGCTGTCACGGAAGGTTTAAGAGCACTCTGGAGGAGGACCCGGTGGAAGTCTCCATAGACCCTGATAAGAGGATTTTGAGGCTCTTTCAGGAGTCGATTAGAGGAACACGTAGGTTCTGGAGACATTCATACATGAATTTAAGGGATCTCACGAAAGGCCAGAGAGCTTCGGAAGGTCCGCATATGGGGAGCCTCAGACTTTTTCGGAAGGCTCTGTAGGGGGCTTCGTGAAAGGCTCTACATCTAGAGGTTCTTGAGCGTGATTTTAGAGGACGTTGTGGAAGGCTCTGGAAGAGAACCAAGTGGAAGGTTTAGGAGATCCTTATGGTAGGATCTAGAGGCTCCCGCAGGAGGTTCTAGAAGTTCTGGATCAGAACCTCCAAAATCATGATAGAATGATCTAGAGGCTCTCGCAAAAGGCGATAAGAGGGTTATGAGGGAGGCTCCGGGGTAATCCATAGGAGGATCTGTAGGATCTTGCGAAAGGCTCTTGAGGTCCTTGTAGAAGGCTCTGGAAGAGGACCTCGTGGAAAGTTTCGGAAGTCCTTATCTTGGATCTAGAGACTCTCGCTTGATGCCATAAGAAGATATGAAGGTTCTCGCATGATGCTCTGCAAGCCTCATTGGAGGCTGTAGAGATCCTCATAGCGGGATCTAGAGGCTTTTGCACTTGTTGATAGGAGGTCCTGTGCAAAACTTTAGGAATCCTCATTAGAGGGGATCTGAAGACGCTTGCGAGAGGCTCAAGAGGGCATTATAGAAGGCTCTGGAAAGAAAACTCATAGAAGGCTACGGAAGTCCTTAAAAAAGTATCTCGAGGCTTTCGCGAGAAGTACCAGGAAGCTTTGAGGGAGGCTTATGAGGAGATCTGAAGGTCCAAGAAGAAGGATTTTAAGGCTATGGAGAAGGGTTCAAGAGGGCCTCGTGAAAGGTTACAAAGGCCCTCTTGTGAGGCTCAAAGGGGCGTTTCCCAGATTCGAAAAAGTGCAGGGGCAAGATAAGATAAGACCTGATAAGAGAGGACTATCAAAGGCGTTGTTTTCAACATTAGGTGGTGAGGGATATGAATAATGGTAGGAGAGTGAAGGCAGGGAAAGCGTAAAGAAGGAAATTACAGGAAGTGTTTAATTGGTCAGTAATGAGAAGTAAGGGATGAGTGATGAGAATTCAGGTAATAGAATGGAAAGTTAGGAGGAGTGCAAGAACGGGAAGGGTTAGTAGGAATCGATCTGGAAGAGGAAGGTAAATGAGATAGTAGAAGGAAGTGAAAAGGAGTGAAAGTCAATGAAAAATGAGTAAGTACGGTTAGGAGGGAAAGTAAGGATAAGAGAGTAGAAGAAAGGCAAGTAAGAGGTTGGAAATCAGAGGAGATGAGGTGATTGTAAGGCAAAGCAGTGTGAAGGATGAGTAATGGGAGTTTAGATTATAGAATTTTAGGTAGAAGGGAGTAAAAGATTAGAAAGAGGTAAGGAACTGGAGTCATAAGAACGGCGTGAAGTGGAGAAAGGTTATAAGAAAAAAAGAATAGAGGAATGATAACTGAAGTGTAAAGGACGCAGGAAAGGTAGAGGCAAAGGTAGGAGGAAAAAAAATCAGAGATAGTAGGTGATTGGTAGGTTAGAAAAAGTGAGAGATCAGTGATAGGAGTGAGGAGGTAAAGCAGGAAGTTATGGAAAGTAAGGGATTATAAACGGGTAAGTGGCTGAAGATATAGAGAGGGAGTTTAGGGAGTGGTAGTATAAAGTTAAGAAAGAGAGAAGAAATGAGTAATGAGAAAGTAATAGTAGGAATTCGAGGGAGGAGATGTGAAGATAGAAGAGTTTTGGGCAGAGTAGAGAGGAAGCATCAAAGAAAGGGAGCGATAAGGTGGTAAGGGGACGTTGAGGTTAGGGGAAGGGGAAATAAAAAGGTTAGGGCGGAAGATAGGAAGTAAGTAGGAGGAAAAATGGGGGAAAGGCTAGTAGATTTAAGAGGTGAAATGGAAGGGTTTGGGAGAAAGATACGAAGTGAGTGAGAAAGAAGGAAAGTGAGAGGCTAGTGATAGTATTTTTTCCATTCTAAGAGCATAATGATGTCATTGTTATGCTACGAAATTCTTTCTTTAGGTATATGTGTCCTACGCCTGCTTTTTTCTTTTTTTTATAATTTAGTACCTTCATTTCGAACACTTTATATTTTGATAAAATCTGAGAGAGGTGTTCGTTTTTTATTTCAAGGATATTTCTTCTCTAATTCGTATGCAGTCAGTGACATTCCCTTCTTCAGGAATCTCCTGGAAGAATCTTTCTCTAACTGCTTTTCCGGTCGCGAAACAAGTCAACTGCGTTGACTACATACTAATATAGTACTCGTCCTTCCCGCTGAGCCCGAGACAGTGTCCAGAGCCAATTATATCGAGGATATATGGAGAGTGAACATAGAAGGTTCTCCCAATTGGATGGAATGGTCAAATCCACAATATCACTTACTCTCTTTTCAAATTGTTAATTTTCGATGCAGATGGATAAGGAATTGAGTCACTTGATTGGCTCATTATACTACCTTCGTGATCGTAAAATTAGTGATTGAAATTGCAGAACGTAGAAAGGTGCGTACAAACAAAAGAGAAGTGACGTTCAGCTATATTGACAATTAGGATAAATTCTCTTTTTCTAAAGTCATGGTCTTTGTCTTTATCAAGAGTAAGGCCAAATTAATGAATCAAATTATTCTAGAATTAATTATTTTACGAAATATCAAATTGATAACGAATATTTGTAAGCAGTGTATAATAATATCACGTGAGACATTTCTATCGCGGGTAGGGACCGAAATTCAATTGATTCTTATACCATCAAACCAAATCCCTTTTGGGGTAAGTTCAACTCGTTAATACTTTATTATTGTAAACGAATTACTATCGGGTAAGTTGCACACTGAGGAGGGCACCAGTCTCCTGCAGGAATCTGTTAGAAATTCCTACATAAATTACCATACAAGAACTAGTCAAGTTATCAACGAAATAATTTAGTTTTATTGAAAATGAAAATGAAAAAAATAGGTGATTGAATTTTTTCATGGCCACAAAAAATATTAATTTCAATCAGAAAAACATTTCATGCACAAAAAAAAAAGGAAAAAATTCAGTCGAACCACAGAGGATGAATTTATCTCCCGAAATACCAAAAAGGTTCATTTTCTTCGGGGGAGGGGGGGGGGCAAAAAATAATTCAACTTTCACGAAATAAAATTTGAGGGCAGTCGAAAACTGATTGATGGACACAAACAAATTTCAATTGTGATAAATTCGAAAGAAAAATTGTCCGCTGCGCGGGAAAATTCTTGTCGCGCGCTGCACACACAAGTTCGAGCGCGCCTGAGGCACGCGTCTTCCGAATCTCGTGCTTCGCAATCCGTGATAAATGTACACCGCGCTTCGCGCTCGGTTTTGGATTTGCCTCGCGCTACGCGCCAGTTTTTTGCACTTCCCTACATTTGCTTATAGAGCTTCTGGAACTAAAAATTCGAATTCCGGGTGCTGTGTTTGATGATTGTGAATTATCTTTTAGTAAAGCTTCTCCGGCTTTAACGAATACATTTTCATCGTATGTCTCGCGATGCAGCCTCGATCAAAATCCATCCGAAACGCGAACAAGATCGTCAATACAACTTTTTGCAATTTCTCGAAAAATCGAAACTTCCAATTCGGATCGCTAAAAAATAATGTCTTTGATGTTGTAGTCGGTTGGAGCCGAGAATTCGATCACAAACATAGTTCGGTCACGCTTGTCAAGGAGCACGATGTCAGGTCTTGTGTGCTGGA
>WSXT02234769.1:0-16018 GCA_011762715.2 Neuroterus valhalla | reverse complement strand
CATGATTTTTATGGTTTTTTCATGGTTTCACCATGAAAATCGCCTAGTCGCCAATTTTCACTATCATATTCGTGATCGGTTCATCAGATTATATAGATATACGCAGTATAAAAGATTTCGGAGGTGAACCTTATTCGGAAATACACCGATTTCCATTTTAATGAAAATCGATATATCACTGATTTTCTCGGAAACTATTATCTGTAGAAAAAATGTATGAGACTAAAAATGTATATCAGGATGAGGTCTAAAACCATTGTTTGAAACTTTTTTTGTAATTTTGCATATTACCCAAGATAAACGCAAAAAACCATGATTTTTATGGTTTTTCCATGGTTCCACCATGAAAACCGCCTAGTCGCCAATTTTCACTATCATATTCGTAATTAGTGCATCAAAATACATAAGTATACGCAGTATGAAGGATTTTGGAGGTGGACCTTAATCGGAAGTACACCCTTTTTTCACATGTTTTGCAGTTTTTCTAGAGATTCCAATTTTTAATTTTCAATTTTATTTTTTACGATTGAAACGAAAAATACGCGTCCAATGGGAAAAATTATAACAAATTTGTAGACATCTTTCAGGTGAATAACTTTTCTCCATCAATCTTCTGTGTTTGCCTTAGTCATTTTTTCAGAAATTTTATAATTTCATTTTTATAGTTATTTTCCCCGATTGAAATGTATTCATTTTATCATTTTTTATAAATGATGCAAAAACTACTCTTCCTATCAAAATGTTAATATCGCCAAATTTGTAGATCTTTTCTTGGTGCACAAGTTTAGTTCATTAACATTTTCCCCTAGCTTGCATATTTTGACGAAATAATTAATCTTTCTATTTTTCATTTTTTTTTGTGCGATCAAAGTGGGAATTTTCGATTTTTTGAGAAAATTCAAAAAGTTGTATCCACGATCTTGTAGGGCTACCAAAAAGAACCATTTTTTTCTCTCTGAGTTTCTTTTCAATCTGGCGTAAAGTGACTAAAAATTCTCATTTTTTTTATATTTTTGAATTTTGAAAATGCCACAACTCTGACAATTTCGTTTTTATCAACAAAAAGAATCATGAGGGTAAATTGTTTCACTTTTTACCTACTGCAAGAAATTATACTTTATTATTGGATTGTGCTTTGGCACACTTTTTTCAACCCGGAAAAGAAAGGACGAGTTCATTAACCAGCTATTTTGGATGAAAAATCGATGAGAAGGAGCATTTTGAAAATTTTTTTGGACTTTTTTTCCAAGACTCAAAAATTGTAAGTATGGTTTCTTAAAGTGCGTGAAAATTGGAACAATTGATCTGCATGATTTTTTTTATAAAAACAAAATTGTCAGAGTTGTGGCATTTCCAAAATTCGAAAATATAAAAGGAAATAAGAATTCCTAGCCAAGCCAGGCGAAATATGAGAAAAGTTTGGAGAAAAAGAAAGTTTCTTTTTGGGAGCCCTCCAGGATGATCTTCACAACTTTTCGAGTTCATCGAAAAAAAGAAAATTCAAATTTTGATCGCACAAAAAAATAGAAAATAAAAGGATTAATTTTTTTGTCAAACTATGCAAGCTTCGGGAAAATATTTATGAACTAAATTTGTTCACCAAATAAAGATCTACAAATTTGGTAAAATTAACTTTTTGATAGGACAAGTAGTTTTTGCTTCGTTTATAATAAGCCATAAAATGAATTCATTTCAATCAGGAAAAATAACCATAAGAATCAAATAATAAAATTCTTGAAAAAATGACTAAGGCTAACACACCAGATCGATAGAGAAAAGTTAATCACCCGAAAAATATCTGTAAATTTGTTACAATTTTTCCGCACTTTAAATCCCTTGGACCGATATTCCGGTCCGTTGGACTAGAATCCTGGTCAAAGCAGCGGTCAAAAAAAATCTGGTCCAATTGGACCGAAATTCCCGCACTCTTCCTGGTCCAAGCTTGGACCACTTTCTGTTCCATCAAACCAGAAATTCGTCCATTGTACAGGAAATTCAGTCTATTGAACCAAAATCGCAGGCTTGGTCATTTCTTGAACCAGAATTTGGTCCAAGGGATTTGGAGTGCGATTGGCCGCGTAGTGTTTGTTTCAATCGTAAAAAATATAATTCAAAATTGGAAAATTGAATTTCTAGAGAAGTTACACAACATGTGAAAAAAATTAGACAACAAAGCTTCTCTAACGCTTTGGACAAACTTTGATCGAATGCGCAGCACGAGACACCCCTGAGAATGTACTCGTTTAAGCCGGAGAAGCTTTAACAAAAAAGAATTCACACTCATCAAATTGAAGTAGTCGCCATTTCGCTTTTGAGTCTCACAAGCTCTATATAATACTGTAGGGAGGTACAAAGGCCGAACACGTAGCGCGAGGTAAATTCATAACCGATTACCATCGAGCGCGGGGCGCGAGATCCAAAGTACGGGCGCCATTGGCGCGCTCAAACTTGCGAGCGAAGCGCGCGATGAGAATGTGCCCGCCCAGCGGGCAGATTTTTTAAAAGTGTTTTTTGTGCGATCAAAATTGGAATTTTTTATTTTTTGAGAAAATTCAGAATGTTGTATTGACGATCCTGTAGGCTAAAAGTCCTAATTTTCTTTTATATTTTTGAATTTTGAAAATGCCACAACACTGACCATTTTGTTTTCATGAAAAAAAAATCATGAGGATAAATTGGTATACTTTTCACCTACCACAAGAAATTGTACTTACAGTTTTTGATTCTTGGAAAGAAAAGTCCAAAAAAATTTTCAAAATACTCCCTCACTTTGATTTTTCATCCAAAATAGCTGGCTCACGAACTCGTCTTTTTTTCCGGTTTTAAAAAAGTGCGCCAAAGCACAATCGAATATTATCATTCTTTGGGAAGTTATCGAGTATACAGACACCAACGACAACGACGACAACGACGAGAGACAGACAGACAGACAGACACCAACATGAAAACTGCTTTTCGGAATCAGGAGTCTCATTTTCAATCAATAAATATTACTATTCTTCAAAAAAGGATCAATGTTTCATTCAAAACGACGAATTTCTCATAAGACCGTCGAACTTTTCACCAAAACAGGTGATTTTCACAAAGTAGCTGAATTAAAATAAAAATTCATTTCAACACAACAGTTGCATTTTTTTACCGAATAAGATACATTTTTGACCTACATCGATGAATTTTCCACCAACGAGAATAATTTTTAAACGAAAGACGATTTCTAAGAAATGCATGCATTCTCAAACAAATAAATGAATCCCCAACCATTTTGAATCAAAGAAGATGAAATTTCGATCAAAGAGTCAAATTTTCAACCAAAAATGTGACCCTTGAATTTTAGAATTGGAAAAATCAATTCGTTACGAGAAAAAACGAATTGTTATACCTGTTGAACACGAGCAACGAAGATGGATTCTTTCTAAATAGTTGAATCCTTTATAGAAAATATACATTTTTAACAAATTACATGAATTTTCAACCAAATTGGCAAATTCCAAATCGAAAACATAAGTTTCCTTTCAAGAAGATTATTTTCTACTCCTGATGCAAAATAGTTTAATTTTCAACAAAATAATTGGAACTCCTATAGGGTGGTTGAATTTTTACCAAAGTACCTGGATTCTTGACCTACAAAAAGGATTTTCGACTAAAAAATCAATTTTTTCATCAAGAATAGAATACGCAGATCAATTCAACCAGTTGCATTCAACAACAATGAATTTCAATGAGAGAAATAATTTCGAAGTAACAAAAATAAGTTCTCAACAAAATACTTTAATCCCTAACCAAAGAGAAAAATTTGAAGAGTATATACATTTTTTACCAAATGGTTACATTTTCATACTTTAAATATGAATGTCCATTATTAGGTAATAATAATGAATTATTTGTCTTTCAAATATGTTTATTTTATTCCCTACAAATCCATTGATCATGAACCAAAAAAAAAGAGTTCTTAACAAAAAACGTAATAGTTGACATTTAAACAGGAAGATATTGGAAAGTAGAAAAAAAACGTTTAAATTTAACCCTAAAGAAAAAATTCTAAACAAAATAGTTGAGAATCAACCAAAAAGATTAAGTTCCAACTATGATAAAGAATCTTTATCAAAAAAAGGGATTTTCAACAAAAGAGTGCACCATTTAACCAAATAAATCGACTTTTCAACCGATAGGATTATTTTTCCACTAAAAAGATTCATTTTCCGTCAAAAAGATGAATTGTCAAAAAACTCAGTGGGTTTCCAGCCAAATAGGCGATTTTCCAACTAGAAAATATTGATTTGTAACCAAATACGGACTACTTGGATTTTTGATTGAAAACTTTACTTTGAGCACAAAATAAAACAAATTTCTAACACAATAGTCAAATTTGCAGCAGGAGAGATAAATCTTCTGCAAAAAAATGCATTTTCCCCGAAAAGTTCAACTTCCAACCTCGTAGTTAAACTGCTGACCATAAGAGATGAGTTTCGAAGGAATGGGTTAAATTTTCGAAGAATAAATAAATTTTTGAAGAAGCAGTGGAATTTTCAGTCGAACAATATGAGTTTCTAACCAAAAATATGGGAGTGGTCTTTTCAATAATAAAAAAAACTTCACGGCAAAAATAGCAAAAATACGAAAAAAGGGGAAGGTTCCTCACAGAATAAAGAGAAAGGAAAAATTTAGAAGCGGAATTACGAACAGAGGAGAATGAGAGAAAGAATATGAAGTTTGAGAAGGCATGCAAGTAGGAGGTAAAACTTGGAGGTGAGAGAATAAGGAAAGGAGAGAGAAAGATAAGTCGCGGATCAGTCATTTAACCAAATGAGTAAAATTGTTCAGCAAAACATTATATGTAGTGATATCTTAGCGAATTCACTTTTTGTATTATATTTTTGATTGTTTTATGGGATTTTTAGAGAATTCCCAAATTCCTTTGATTTTTCATAAAAATCGTGCAAATTCTTGATAAATTATATAGATTTTTCATACGAACTAAAATACATGTGAAATAAGTATTATCGAGGAAACATTTTCACAAAGTGATCAAGATGTCTCTAGGTTAAAATCAATATTCACTGAAGAGGTTTATAGTCAGGTCTTGAATGAAATCGCGTGACAAAGTTATTTGATTACCACTCACCTGACATTCTACACTGAGTATTCTTACAGTGCTGACAGTCACAATTTCCGTATTGTTCCGAAATCGTTTGTGTCTCTGTTCCAAGTAAGAATGGAGAGTGTCACTACCTCAAGTGGGAAAAAATCAGTCAGATTTTCAACGTATTTGTAACATCAGTGAAGGCGTGAATATACCTTCATTTCTATTCGTGTTGAGAACTATGTTCCAATTCAATCATTTTACTGGAAAAAAATTATTTAAGACTAAAAAAATTTGAATTAAATATATACTAATAAGACAATTAAATACGGGAAAGTCATCAGAAAAAATCTGCCCGCCGCGTGGGCACATTCTCGTCGTGCAGCTCGCTTCGCTCGCAAGTATGAGCGCGCCTGGGGCGCGCGTCTCTCGGATCTCGCGCTTCGCGCTACGCGTTCGGCCCTTGCACCTCCCTACAGTTATATAAAAAGCTTGTGAATTCTCTCTTTAAAAAGTTTCTCCGGCTTTAACGAATACATTCTCATCGCGCGTCTCGTGCTGCGCACTCGACCAACGATTGTCCAAAAGGATGGAGAAGTTTTGTTGCCTAATTTTTTTCACTTGTGTAGTTTTTCTAGAAATCCAATTTTTTTATTTTATTTTTTACGATTAAAACAAAAACTACAGGTCAAGTGGGAAAAATTATAACGAATTTACAGCCATTTTTCGGGTGAACAACTTTTCTCTATCAATCTTCTGTGTTAGCCTTAGACATTTTTTCAAAAATTTCATTATTTTATTTTCATAGTTATTTTTCCTGATTGAAATGAAAACTACATATTCTGATAAAGAAGTTCATAACACATTTACAGATATTTTCCTGGTAAAGAACTTGCGTACATTTCATTTTTCCTTAGCTTGTGTCAATTTTTCAAAAGTTCATTTTTTTCATTTTTTATATTCTTTTTTATAAACGAGGCAAAAACTACTTGTCCTGTCAAAAAGTTATTTCACAACATTTGTAGATCTTTTCTCGGTGCACAATTTTAGTTCACTTATATTTTCCCTTACCTTGCATAGATTGGCCAAAAAATGAATCTTTCTATTTTTCATTTTTTTTGTGCGACCAAAATTGGAATTTACGATTGTTTTAGAAAACTCTAAAGTTCGAAAGATCATCCTGGATAGCTCCCAAAAAGAAACATCTTTTTTCTCCAAACTTCGTTTTCAATTTTGCGTCGTTTGGCTAAAAATTCTTATTTTCTTTGGTATTTTTTAATTTGGAAAATACCAGAACTCTGTCGATTTTGTTTTTATCGAAAAAAATTATTGATGAGGATAAATCGTTTTTTTTAAGTGCTAGAAGAAATCGTACTTACAATTTTAAGTCTTGGAAGAAATAGTCCAAACAAATTTTCAAAATGCTCCCCCCCTTTGATTTTTATTCCAGAACAGCTTGTTAACGAACTCGACCTGTTTTTTTGGTGCCCCAAAATGTGTGCCTAAGGGAAATCCATTCTGATTAGTCTTTCAAAAGTTATGGAGTATACAAACAACGATGACGACAACAGACAGCTACTGACACCAACGGAAAAATTACTCTTTCGGAATCAGGAGGTATCAAAACGTGGAGATTTCATAAATTCTGCAAAAGTCGATTTTCATATAAAATGAATACCTTCTCATTATGATTGTACTACGTAAAAAGTGAAACAATTTATCGTAACCAATCATTTTATTCGATGAAAGCAAAACTGTCAGAGTTATGGCATTTTCAAAATTCAAAAATATAAACGAAAATGAGAACTTTTAACCAAATAACGCAAAATTTAAAAAAAAGGCAGGAGAAAAAAAGGTTTCTTATTGGGAGCTTTATAAAATCGTTTAAACAACTTTTTGAATTTTCTTGAAAAATCGGAAATTCCAATTTTGATCGCACAAAAAATAATGAAAAATAATCCGTGAACTCGATAATTTTCGAATGATTAATCATACTCGATCGTTCTTTCACACACGTTCCCAGGGACCAAAAAGATTTGTCAAGTTCGTTAACCAGCTATTTGGACGAAAAATTAAAGTGGGGAGGATTTTGGAAATGCACGATGGGAACGTATTTGTTAAAGCCGGAAAAGCTCTAACAAAAGAGAATTCACAATCATCAAATACAGCATCCGAAATTCTAATTTTAAGTTCAAAGGCTCTGTACAAAATTTTAGGAAAGTACAAAGACCGAGCGCGTAGCGCGATGTGAATTCGAAGCTGAGCGCGAGGTCATTTATTATCAAGCGTGAAGCGCGACATCCGGAAGAAACGCGCCCTAGGCGTGCTCAAACTTGCCAACGAATTTTAACATTCTCATCATTTACGATTGAGAAAGTATTAGAATCGTCTGAAATTTCACATCTTGAATTTTCAACGGATCTCCACGTTTCGAGACCCCCTGAAGCAAAAAATTAAGTTTTGGCGATGGTGTCTGTCTGTTGGTCTGCATGTCCGTATGTCCGTCCGGGCGTCCGGCCGGCTATCCGTAAACACGATAACTCACGAAAAAATGGATGGATCAAATCGGCCATTGACGCACTTGTGGATTGGTCCGAAAGAAAGGATGAGTTCCTTAGCCAGCTATTTCGGATGAAAAAAAAGGGGGAGCATTTTGAAAAAATTTTTGGACTTTATTTTCCAAGAAAAAATTGTAAGTATGGTTTCTTATAGTACGTAAAAATTGGAACAATTTATCTGGATGATCTCTTTTGATAAAAACCAAATTGTCAGAGTTGTGGCATTTTCAAAATTCAAAAATATGAAAGAAAATGAGAATTTTTAGCTAAATAACGCAAGATTGAAAAGGAAGTCAAAGAGAAAAATGTTCCTTCTTGTGGGCCCTACAAGATGGTCAATACAACTTTTCGAACTTTCTTAAAAAATCGAAAATTCCAATTTTGATTGCACAAAAAATAATGAAAAATAATCTGTGAACTCGATAACTTCCGAAAGAGTGATCATATTCGATCGTGCTTTGGCACCCATTTCGAGGGACCAAAAAGACAAGTCGAGTTCGTTAACCAGCTATTTTGGAGGAAAATCGAAGGGGGGGAGCATTTTGAACAATTTTTTGGAATTTTCTTTCCAAGGCTCAAAAATTGTAAGTACGGTTTCTTGTAGTAGGTAAAAATGAAACAATTTATTCTTATGACTTTTTTGATAAAAGCAAAATTGTCAGAGTTATGGCATTTTCAAAATCCAAAAATGTTAGAGAAAATGATAATTTTCAGCCAAATAACGCAAGATGAAAAAGAAAGTCAGCCAGACAAAATGTTTCTTCTTGAGAGCCCTACAAGATCGTGAATACGACTTTTTGAATTTTCTCAAAAAATCGAAAATTCCATTTTTGATCGCACAAAAAATAACGGAAAATAATCTGTGACCTCGATACCTTTTGAAAGAATGATCATATTCGATCGTTGTTTGGTACCCATGTTGAGCGACCAAAAATACAAGTCGAGTTCGTTAACCAGCTATTTTGGATCAAAAGTAGAAGAGGGGAAGAATTCTGAAAATTTTTTTGGACTTTTTTTCCAAGACTTAAAAATGCGAAGTATGGCTTTTTATAGTACGTTAAAATTAGAACAGTTTATCCGAATGATTTTTTTTATAAAAACAAAATTGTCAGAGTTGTGGCATTTAAAAAATTCAGAAATATGAATGAAAATGAGAATTTTTAGTCAAATAACACATGAATAAAAAGGAAGTCAGAGAGAAAAAATGTTTCTTCTTGGGAGCCCTACAAGATCATTAATACGACTTTCTAAATTTTCTCGAAAATTCCAATGAAAAAATGAAAAATTCAAACTTTTACTGTTCTGAACATAATGGAAAATCAAAATTTCTATTAAATCTCATTATTTATGATTGAAGAAGTATCAGCATCACCCGAAATTCCACATCTTTAATTTTCAACGGATCTCTACGTTAAAGGACCCCCTGGAACCGAGAATTATGTTTTGGCGATGGTATCTTCCTGCATCTCCATCCGACAGTAAACATGATAATTCGACAAAAAATTAGCGGATCAAATCGGTCTTTGATACACTTGTTTTTCGTAATAAACAGCGCATTCGATTTCTCTTGTGAAGGTATCTTAGATAATAAATTTACATATAAAAAATTCCTTTAAAAGTCGAGCGCGAAGCGCGAGTGCCACGATGAGAATGTGTATCTCAAAGCCAATAGAGCTTTTAGAAATGTAATCTTCATCTATATCTAACTACGTTATAGATTAAGAATATGAGGTTGCATTGGTTAACTGGGATCTAAAAGATATTGATGTGTTCAAATTCACTTTCAAATGTGCATAATTATCGAAATGAACAATAGCAAAAGCATTCCGATTGCGAGATACAAATACCCGAGCGTGGAGCGCGAAGCGCGAGTCTCAAACATTATCGAGCGCAAAGCGCGAGATCTGGTCGACGCGCGCCCTAGGCGCGCTGAAACTTGCGAGCGAAGCGAGCTACGCGCGTGGCGCGCAATGGGAATGGAATAAGAGAAAGGAATTCAAAGTAATAAGAGAAAGAAAATCGAGTTCAAAATAATTATTCTTGTATCGTATTTGAAAGAAGATATCTTCATCTCTATCTACTCGCTTCTGCTGAATTCAAACAAGAATCTCATAATTTATGGATAAACCAGAAACCTATTTCGACATCTTCCATGGAATACTCCGAATATTTCGAATCGATTCAGACTCATGAAAAATTATTGTAAATTTTTACACTTACCTGCAATTCTGAGCGAACCCCATGCCAGTGAAAAAGTGCCCTGATTTAATTGCCTCATTACGTGAAAATTTTTAATGAAATGAAATGAATATCTGACAGGAGACATGAATAAAAATCATTCATAAATATTCACGAATAAATCGCAGTTCGATTTCATCTGGATACGATTTGAAAATAAATTCAATAGAATATTCAAAAACTGTTTTATTCATTCGATTCTGATATCAAAATAAATTGCACCAAATAAACAAACACGTTGACAATTGCAGAGCAATTTAAAGTGTGCAAATGTTTCAAAGCTAGTTTCCTACATTCTTTTTTTTTTTTACTAGAAGCTTTGGTTAACTGGGAAATCGTTGGACCGGGGTTTTCGCGATCCTTTGAACCAACGTTTCGCTCTGAGCACGCTGCTAACTAGAGTTGTTCGGGCACTTTAATTTTATTGCTCTCGTTTTTATCGGCCAATGTAATGTCACATTAAATACTAATTAATCAGAGAGCTCCTAAAGTTACTCAATTTATCACAGACCCGAGGTTCAGTCTCCACCTATTAAAAAATTAGCTTCCATTTTTAATCCTGAACCAACCATTCATTTATAAAATGGAACAATAACTCAAGCTTAATAATGTTTTAATTAGTTACTCAAGCAACTAGTGAATTACTAAAAAAATTTTCCAGGCGGAAATAGTATCTCCATTATACTTTGTACAATCTTTATTTTGTGTCCCCATAGGACCGATCCCCATTCAAATTTTGATTGCACTTTCTTGGACCTTAATTTTCATAATATTTTTTCTAAGAAGTATGATAATTATTTCACGGAGAAATGTTTTTGCATCCCCATGAAGCCAAAAAGAGAAAATTCAAGTAGAATGCGGAAGAAACTTAATCTAAGAACTTCACACTCTCATAAGTTATTCCTAGAAAATATTTCTCTCCTTGATTCGCACGTGCTCTCCAAACTATATTTGCACAAAGCTTAGTTCTCGTTCCGAGAAATAGCCACTTCTTCCAGTCATGAATCACATTTTCCACAAAATAATTTTATCTCCTATGATGAAAACTGTATATATCACAAGCTCGTCTTTCTCCTCCATTATACTATCCTCTCACTTATTAACTATAGTCATTCCACCTCTAATAATAAATTTCAGCACCAGCTGTGGACAGACAGTTCACTAGGGTGGATCAAGAACATTTTTTTCAAATTTTTATGCGAAATGCCCGGAAATTTGTTCACATCCACAAAAAAAACAAACGCATTTTTTGATTTGAAAAAAAAAAATATTTAGAGATGGCGCAAGCCCCATGAAGTTTAACACGTATTTCCCATAAGAAAAAAAGACGTGTTTGTAAGTTTTATTCAGAACTCTCAATTTTAGGCGAATCAAGTTCGAAATTCACTATTTCTCCTCACAATTAGTTACAGAATGCGAATAACATAATACTTTTCAAATATCACCCCCATAAGTCTGTTTTATAGGGTCCGAAAAACCCCCATGATTGAAAAAATGGGTTTTTCGATTTTTTGGCGCTAATTATGATTTTTTTTCTTCATTTTTTCAATCAGTTGTTTCAAATACAAGAAATACTACCTTATTCTGATAATAAGATGGTAATTTGAATCGTTCAAACAATTTATTATTGTTCTTAGCAATTTTCTCTTAGAAACAGGGTAGAAAGTCAAGGTTTTTTCTGAATTTTTCAACTTATTTTCAACATTTCAGTTAAAGCGAGGTAATGATCAATTGACGTTAACAAAAATAATTGTTTAGACAATTTAAAATTAATTACAACAATATTCTCGGAGAATAATGCTACAAAATTGCGGTTTCCATTAAATTTTCAATTTTTTGTCCACTTTTCGCTTAAGATAGTTTATTTATTTTCATTTAGCAAGAATCACTTTCCAATTAGATGAAAATGATAATTGATTCATGTTAAAAATAATTGTTCAAAGCATTTATTATCATTGCTAATAATATTTTCTTTGCTTGATGATAGAAACTTGCGGTAGACCTGATATTTTTAACTTTTTGCTCACTCTTCACTTGGAGTGAGTTAATATTTATTTCAATTTAACAAAAATAATTGTTGGAAAAAGTTATTATTGTTTATAGCTTTCTTCTCTTAGATTAGTGCTAAGAATTTGCGATTTTTTCTAAACTCTTAAGTTTTTTGTCCATTTTCCACTAAGTGAGGTAATAATTAAAGCAAGTTAATAACCATGCCTATTTATACAATTTATTATTGTTTATAAACATTTCCTGTTGGATAAGGCTAGAAAGTTGTGGTTTTTTCAGAAATGCTTTACTTTGCACTGAATGTGATTAGAATGAAATTCAATTAGATTGGATAATATTGAATTGATTAAATTATTGGTTAAATTAGATTGTTTTTTACTTAAAATAATTTTTTTTTAAATATCAAACGTAAAATTTTTATTGAAAAATTATATTTTTTGGTCGAAAATTCAATTCTTCGGTTGAAAGTTGAACTACATTCATAAAAATTCAATTTTTGCTTTGAAAATCCATAATTTTAGTATTGAATCTGAAATTGCACTGAATGAATCCAGCTTTTTTGTTCTAATTAATTTCTTTTGAACATTGGGAAAATAAGAAAAATAATTTACTTAAAACAATACAATACTATTTGGAACATGATTCTCTCAAATGTTTATTTATTATTTGTTTACAACTTAACAGGTAAAGCAAAGTTGAACATTTCAGAAAAAACCGCAACTTTTTAGCACCAATCTAAGAGAAGATAGCCATGAACAATAATAATTTGTTCCAACAATTATTTTCGTTAAATTAAATTAAATATAAACTCACTTCCAGTAAAAAGTGGGCAAAAAGTTAAAAATTTCAGAAAAAAACGCAAGTTTCTATCATTAAGCAAGGAAAATATTATGAGCAATGATAATAATTTTTTGAACCAATTATATTTCAACATGAATTAATTATCACTCTTATCTATTTGAAAAGTGATCAAAAGTTTAAAATTTCAGGAAAGAACCGCAACTATGCAGTATTAATCTAGAGGAAGACAGCTATAAACATTTACAATTTGTTTAAACAATTATTTTTGATCAAATAAATTATAATAATTACTCACTAAAAGTAAAAACTGGACAAAAATTCAAAACTTCAGAAAATACCGCCACTTTGTAGCATTATTCTAAGAGAATGTTGTTATAATTAATAACAAATTGTTCAAACAATTTTTTTTTCAACTTTAATCGATCATCACCTCGCTCTAACTGAAACGTTGAAAATAAGTTATTTCAGGAAAAAACCGCAACCATATAATAATAATCTAGAAGAAGATAGCTATAAACATTTACAATTGTTTAAAAAATTATTTTTGGTAAATTAAATTAAATATTTACTCACTCCAAGTGAAAACTGGCCAAAAAGTTGAAAACTTCAGAAAAAATCACAACTTTGTAGCATTATTCTGGGAGAATATTATCATAATTAATAACAAATTGTTTACACAATTATTTTTGTTAACTTTGATTGATTATTGCGTCGCTTCAACTGAAACCTTGGAAATAAGTTGAGAAATTCAAAAAAAAACCTTGACTTTCTAATCCTCTTCTAAGAGAAAGTTGCTAAAAACCATAATAATGGGGTTTTTTTGGGACCCTATCAAACAGACTTATGGGGTTGATATTTGTAGAGAAATATTTTATTCACATTTCGAGACGAATTGTGAACAGAAATGTCGAATTTCGAATTCGATTCCCCTATATTAGGAATTCTGAATAAAATCTACAAAAACTTTTTTTTCTCATGGAAAATACGTGGGGCTTGCGCCACCTCTGAATATAATTTTTTTTTCAAAACGAAATTCTTATGCATTTTTCGATTACCCTACAGTTCATTCTTCTTGATTTCAGAGGGAGTATTAATACTCTTTCCCACGTAAATATACGATCAAATGAATATATTTACCAATTACAATAAATTAGTAGATATAATAACATATAATAAATATTTACATATATTATTTTTACGAGAACAAAAATATCAGGATTGTTCCACTTCTGAAAGAAAAGCAATAGGAGTTACTGGAGGGCACATAATCGGAAAATAGGTTTCTCAAAGAGTTCTTCAGCTTGGGTATTTTATGAGAAAAATATATATTTCACTTTCGCGAAAGCTGGTCCAGTAACTTTCTGATCATATTAGCCAGAAAGTGTCACCAGTGCCAAAAAAAAAAGATTTATTACTATCTGCTTGAAAAAGTTTTCCATGAAGCGAAACTTTTCAAGCTGGAGACTTCTTTCTAAACACTTGGAAGAGGGTTAGGGATCCAGGATGACTAATCAAGTTCAAGGAACACATGGCAACTGCTCATAATTCAAGCACATTCCCACGTTGTTTTCTAGCGAAGTTCCAGTGTCCGAACCAGGACCAAAGGCGACCCTGATATGAAACGGAGACGCAGAAGTTTCTACACGACATTTTCCTTCCGCATCGAGTTCACCAGGACCGCAGAGAGAATGTCCACAATGTTCAAGATCGCAAATCCCAGTTCCACCATTCCCAGGCTGAAATCAAACAAAAATTAAAAACTCAAGACTGGGCTTTTTCCGTATTTTATTTCGAGAAAGAGACATTTGAAGACTAAAATTTTTCTAAAGAAGAGTAGGCCTGTCATACTTTTCCAAAAAAACCCTAAACCATTCATCAACTTTGATTGAAATCAAAACAGTTTCAAATAAACAAAAAAATAAGCTATTTGAGGTGCGGAATGTGAACCAGAGCGCGGACGCTAGAGAAAGAGTGATGCCTGACTATAGCGGCGACATACTACTGCGTGGCAGCGGCTCCTATCGGCCCCAGTGGTAAAAGCCAGTAATAGTCGGACAAGGCAAAAAGTTAAACATTTTCATAAAAGTAGGTGTGGCAGTCGACCACACTTTCTCAAAAGTACTCTTTGAGAAAACATCTCCCTACATAACAATCACTTCCGAAAAATGTAGAAAGAAGTGGGAATTAATAAGACTATAAAGCAAACAATCGGTACGAAAGTCTGAATAGAAGTTCTAGAATGAGAGCAGGAATAAGTACTTGCCTACAATTGATAATGTTCTGATAGCTCTTCGAAAAATAAAAGTTCCATATAAAAATGTTGTTACAGTAAAGCCTCCTAGCAATAAACTTTCGCTATAGTGAAACTCTTCTTTGTGCAAACGCCCGAGCAATAAATGGAAAATAAAGTATTCTGATTGTTTTCTAGTGTAAACGGTTTCTAAACGGTGGATCATCCAGGTACTAAAACGTCTAGAAAATAAAACCTTTTCGCACTTATACTGTTGAATTCATATGCTTTTTCCATCAAACCTTTGAAAGGAATTGATACATATAATATATTTTTATACTGACGAAGGTTTCGCCCAACTCTTTTACGCAGCTGAACAATGAAAACAACTTCAATGGTGTAAATTTTATAGCATACTTCTCAGAATCATCAAAGTTCGAGATAACTGCACACTAAGTGATGAGGATTATAAAAAGAAGCTTATCGTTAGAATGCCTAGTGGAATGGTCAATACAACAGCCAAAATCTGTTTTTAACGTGACTTCAGTGGGTTTGGTACCTATTCACAGTCGGGATGAAATTTTAATTTAAAAAATCTTCTCGCTGCGCGGGCACATTCTCATCGCGCGTTTCGCAAGCAACTCGCTACGCTTGCAAGTTTGAGCGCGCCCAGGGCGCGCGTCTTTCGGATTTCGCGCTCGGTTCGGAATTTACCTCATGCGACGCGCTCGGTCTTTGTACCTCCCTACAATGGTGTATAGAGCTTTGGAAACTAAAAAGTAGAATGCCGGCTGATGTATTTGATGATAGCGAATCCTCTTTGGTTAAAGCTTCTCCGGCTCTAACGAATACATTCTTATCGTGTGTCTCGTGCTACACACTCGATAAAAATCTGTCCGAAATGCGAACTTCTCTATATTACCATTAAATCAAACTTTCCTTTGTATCTCGTTGAGTTTTGCTAGAAACTTGACTTTTATTTGGAATGTTGTTTTTTTATGAGACTGAAGTTTGCAACGTTTGTGGTAAACGAAAAATCGAAAATCTTCTTACTCGAAATCTAACGCGCGGATTTAACAGATCGTGATGCCAAATGGCTACAAA
>WSXT02234758.1:0-16019 GCA_011762715.2 Neuroterus valhalla | reverse complement strand
TTCTTGTGCCTACATTATTTCTTTTGTTAAGGGTGATTGACAAATACAAACTCGGATTCGGGTTTAAAGTTCAACGATATTGTAAAGCAGGTGAACATGCGCTTACGCACAGGAATCGGCCTGATAGAACGGCTATACCCACTAGTCTCATTTGCTCTACTCGACAACTCACTTCGGAACTGCTTTTGCATTACTTCAAAGCCCTCAGGGTAAGGCTTCCACGCCAAGCATCGGCGTCCTGATGCTCATGACTACTTGGCTCTGCCTCTGCTTCAGAATCCTTCCAAGATATACGCATCGCTCACAGCAGCACGACAACGTTACGCATTGGCCTCGCCGGTCTCCAAAATCTATGCAGAAGCTTACCGAATAGTACTTTGAACATCCAGCAGTGCCTAGAAAATGCTCAGTCTGTGCGGTGTTCTGCTCTGCGGCGCAGAGAAAGCAGTGTGGAGTACTTGCGCTCGGAGTACTCGCTCGCGTGGAGTATTGGCCTTGCAGCCAACCCTTCGATCAGCTTGCCAAAAGCTTTCAGGTTACCCACTAAAGCTCTCTTTGTTCAGCTGATCTTTACTCCTCCTGTCATTTGTGCACCCCAACGATCTCAGTGAGAGGGACGAGTTCAAGCATGTTACTCCTCTTCTCCAATGACAGAGATCAATTTTGACCTCTGTCACTGCCCTTGGCTTGCTTTACAACCTCTTTGAGGATTCTATAGGACTCCATGAGGATCTTTTCTTGATTGGCCTCACACCCTCCATTTTGATATTCCTAAAGAGCTGGGCATACCTCACAACCTTGACCAACGTTTTCAGAATCACGTCAGTCCAAGCTCGTTTCTGGATCTCTTCCTCCTTCACTGTCCTTTCAACAAGTTGCGCCTTAATCATAAGGCTTAGGGCTACAAGTACTAGTACCTAAACTCAAGTATAGACCTTTCGCGTGGGCCATCCCGTAGTGGGCTGGAGAGGACACTTCGTGAACTCTCGTACCATCTCCTCTGAGTAGGAGCATGATTTGTGGCAGCGTTCCCCGTTCAGCTACCTGTGATGCATAACTGACAGGAACTGTTGGTCTTGTAACCTGATTTTTCTCCCTTTTCTCGCCTGCAAGTATGTCGAATAGAACAATTCAAAGCATTCGACGATTTCCATACTACCCTCCGTGGTACAACTTGTCCTTTCGAGCGACATGAGTGCTTCTTTCGAGTTTATCCTCGAACAGCGAATGCATATTTCCATGGAATCTGCAGAACACCACCATTTTGTCTTACACTCCTTCCATCTCATCGAATCTCTTGGTCTCTTTGTCCCTCAACTCACTTACGTTTTTCCCGGGATTCGTCATGCGTTCTGGTCCTTGGTACAAGGCCCCTGTATCTGCGATCTAAGGACGAGCCCGTTAACCTTGTCAAAGAAGAGCCATAAACGCCAGTTTCAGTGTGGGATACAATAGCAGTTCGAAACACAAGGCCAATACGGCGGTGATTATGTAAATAGCTTGAGAGAAACAGACAATAAGTAGTCGAGTAGAGAAGTAGGGAAAAGAAGCAAATTGGCCAATTTTAAGGGTCACATTATGTCACATGTAATTTAATCATCAATAATTTCAGAGAAAAAATATATATGGAATATAAAAGATGCATATTATAACTTTTCAAGTTCAAATTGTTATTGAGGATATGCGCTTTCTGACTTTGAAGAGTTTTATTCAGAACGCAATTGGAGAAAAAAAATTTTTCAGTGATGTTAACTATTTATTCATTCTGAAAGGGGGTTTATCGTGTACCGACTATGTACAAAACTACAAGTTTCACTGATGTTACGCAAACGTTGCAGTTCTCATCTGCAGGGCTGACTTATAACTGATGTTCCAGGTTAAGTTTTTGTATAAATACTATCTACGATGCCTGTAAGTAGTCAGAGGCTTCATTGTGGGAACTGATCGACCCTGATTGTCCAATCATTCTTCTTTCAAGAAAACCCGCAAGGACGGAAAGTCAATTCGGATTGAAATTTTATCTATTATTCCTTCTAATGTTGTTAGAGTGTTTGAAGATTTCGATTGCTTATCTATATTCACTTGGAAAATTATTGTTTGTTTCCGCAATGAAGATTTCTCTATTTAAAAAAACGCTATTGAGAATGAATTTTATTTGACTGACTATATCATTGCCCCGTTATAACTTCCTTCCTCTCTATGAGCGATTTCACAGATTCTATAAAATTCATTAGTTCGAGATGAGACAAGATCACGAGAAAAAATGTTGCAAGAGTTGCAAGAAAACTGTTTCACTTTCATAAAGAAGGCTTGTTAATTGCATATATTCAAAAATTAACGAGAACAGTAACAATTCTAATTGAATTTATTTGCTAAGTACATTAAAATTGTTACCAACTCGTGAATCATTCAAAAACTTTTTTCTCTGACAAATGAAAAGTACATAGTGTTCATCGTTTTCATATTTGATACTGAGGTTTCCTGCACCATGGTTATTTCATTGATATTCCATGTTATTTGGAATAGGATATCTGACGAATAGAATTTAATCGTCAACAGTTGTCTGGGAAAGTCCCCCCTTCTCTAATTGAACTGTTTTGTTTTACATCTAATATTCTTAAAAGATTGTGTTTGTATCTATAGAGAAGACATTCTGTAAATTTCATGCAGGCCAAATCATTATCGTAGACATGGGAATTTTTCTCGTAGAACTCCATTTGGAAGGAAAACGACAACATACAATTTGAAATAAAAATAAAAGATTCTTTCATGATAGATTTAAGGCTTTCACGATGATCCATTATGAAAATTAAGTTGTTTCACGATCGAATGCGAAACCGGAAACAACTTCATTTTCAAAAGATTCTTTCTTCGATAAATTCGGCTCGAACTGCCTTCAATTTATAGATTGCCTCTAATAGAAGTACTTATTTTCAAATTGAATTTCCAAAAAATGAAATTTTAGCTTTCTAAAAAGGACAAACCTATGATTTCAAATGTTTATTGTTTCGCGGCAAAGATTTTTTTCTCAAAATATCGGAAAATTAAATGATCCTGTGAATCAAAGTTGCACTGTCAGCTTCATTTAAATAATTTTGGTCTAATACTTTGAGATTGTTCTTAAGTGTTCAACAATATTCATTAAAAAAATAGGTACTTCAAATTGTTTTGAAAAAAAATTTTTTTCCTCAAACCAAAAAGCTACACGTACTATCTGGATGCCAGTTATTTGAAATGGAGCGACATGATACCACTGTTGTATGTGGTGTGCGGTATGCACATTATGGATCCTGTTTCGAAGGTTCAATTTGAAATTGTTCCTAAGTTTTTAACCATCCATCAACGATCATATGTGACATCCTTATTATGATAGTCGTAGTCGTAGAATTGCTAAATTTAAATTTGATGGAACCTATCTATAGCCCATACCGCAAAAAGACGAGCATCTGGAGCTGCACTGTAGAATACTGAGTCACCCATTTGGAATCGTGTTATGCGTCGACCTGAGAATGTAAGAAAAATAAAGTCTTCAGTTAGACTAATTTTCAACAAGAATCATTGAATCATATTTGCTATGTTAATTGTGCTAAACAGTCAGACTGACAGTAATTATCTGAAAATTCCCACAGTTTCTCACTATTGAAATGAAATTGTGTACAGGCAAATAACACAGCTATAGAAGGAAGAAAAGAAGTCTGGAACTTTCAACGAAACACAGATGTTTATATGTATTTCAAGTCACTGAATCCAAATCTGAGGTCATGCAAGTATCTTCTACGATTGGGTTTTGATATCACCTGGCAGTATCGTTCTTTTGAATATGTGATGAGGAAACATTGTTTTATTGTTGATTTTAGGCTACTGCATTCATACATATTTCACTACAGTTATATTACTCAAAAGTCTGAAAAATAACCTTAAAACAAAATTGCCTGAGCTGTTCTTTGCAAGACAAAAATAAATTTGTATACTCTCAAGCATCGTATTCGATATGTTTGTCGAGTTAGCCTATAGTTCTAGCCGTTGATTGGATAGTCTGCAGATGGCGGCTGTTCTTGCATCGTAAGTCCGTTGTATGCAGAAATATATGTGAAAGCCAAGTTCATATAGGGACTACTTGATCAACGACTGAGAATTTCACCGACCGATCAGCGAAGGTGTGCTGAGCTAATAAGAAATGCGTAAGAATCCGCAGATTTTGATTTAGGGAGTACATTCATGCATGGAACATTCATTTCTTTGCATAAGCAATTTCTGGAAGACCACACTCACTCACAATATCTTAGAAGTATACGCATTGAGAGAAAGAAGCCTTGGATTTAGCTATTCTTGATGTGACTTTATAAAATTAAATTTGTATTATGATTCATTTTTGTTTATTATTCTGATAATTTCTGCACTTTTGAAAATTATCTGTTATTTGTTTATGGTTCCTCTTCCTGTGTACTGAACATTCTGTTTAGTACTGCTAGAACTTCTTCTACTGATTCATGAAGTCCAGCCCGCATATCGCTTCATTCTTAAATTAACAGGAATCCGACCGCACTAAGATGGTAAACATCAAAATTCTTTCTTGAATGAATTGCTTTCTCGCTCGTCAAGCAACTGTCATTAAGGAAAATGGCACGAACTCCCAGTCAAACCACCATGTGCACGACGAAATCACAATGAAGGGCCAGCGGAACCCTCGTGTCTCTTAAGGACACGTAGTGACTCAAGTACGAAGTACGACTGCTCTCTGCAAGTGCCAGGTCATATTTCCGATACATGGATATGGCTCTGAGGTTTTACTTGCCAGTGGAGGCGTCATACCTCCAAGAGCACTGATAATGAGAACAATTATTTTCAACGAATATCCTTTATGCGATCGCTGTAGGTGCTCTCTGAGATCTCTGTACTTCTCCTTCCCCTCGATTTCCTTCCTTTTAATGTTGCAGTCAGCTGGGGCTGAGAACTCGATCACGAACATAGTTCGCTCAGGCTTGTCAAGGAGCACGATGTCAGATCTTGTACGTTGGATACAAACTATTGTCGAGAAACTGTACTTCCAGTAGATTCGGCACTCCTCGTTTTCAGCAATAGACTTTGTGAAGGCAGTATCGCGGCCAGCGTCATAAGAGCGACAAAGATGATGAAAGAGCAATCTCAAGGCCGCATTGTATCCATACATATACGTCGTTCCCTTGTGAATAGAATAATTTCATAGCAATGGAAATCTTTGTTCCTGTGATTGATCTTTCACAATTGTGCAAGGATTTCCGTGCATTACCTTGTCTCGATGTTGTTTTTGGAATTTTGTTTGTACAGGCATTTGAAATTGAGAAGACCGCATCCATCCTTACGGTGTACGTATAAGCGCGGAACGGACGAGTTTATATGCAAGCTTTTCTTCATATGCATTATCTTGTGCGTAGTAATATCAAGGGACTTAAGCTGATTCTTCGTTCATGGATCGACCCCAAACGGATAGAGTGGAACCGAGACGACAGGTTCAACGACGACAGGTTGAAGGACCACATCCAATCAAGAAGGTGTTTGTATCTGTTCCAAGGATCCTGCTTTACTGATGTTGGATCCTAAATGCGGCTCTCAGGCATGCCGAGGTAGTTGTAGGTCTCTCCAGCGCTAAGGTGTCTCATAGAACTTCCGTCCACAAGTTCAGGGTCTTCCTCTATACCTGCTATTCGTACACGTTTCAGATGAATCCTGACAGACACATCCAATCCAAAATCTAGACCGATTTCTAGTGTATACCCCTTAAAGATACTTAGAGCATCTTTTAGATGTTCTTTTCTAGAAGCATAGATCTTCAAGTCATCCACATTGATCGCAGATTGCGTTTGTGGTTGGCAACGTCTTTCCAGACACTCCTGTCGATCAGCAGGTTTTGCCGGTAGCCTGCTGTGCCTCTTTTCGATCCACGTTTTTCGTTAGTCTCACTTCATACAGGTCCAATTATTCGAACAATCGTGTAATTCAGTAAAGAGGTGGAGATCTCATACAACGTGTTCAGTCAAGTTATTGGTGGTAGTTCTTTGGGTCGGACAAGTCGCTTTTCTACGGTGGGAGTTCAGTTTGTCCTAACACCAGCCGCTGCAGAATAGGGATCTCCTTCTTAATAAAACCTTGCCCAGCAGCGGGGAAGTTCTTGGCGCCCCTTAATGCTTCCGTTACCTCCTCAGCAGTGATTGCATTTGACTTTCCCCGACCCATCCCTCCCTTTTTTGAAATCTCCTAGCGTCAGGTAGGACTCGTTTTTCGTCAACAAGTAGCTGCTTGTTGGTCAGCAGCTTTGACGCTTTCAATGTGTGATGATGGATCCTCATTTCATGAGCAAACTTTCGGACCCTTTCCGCGGAAGGTTTATCGGATTTAATATAGTCAATCACACAATGGATACAGTACGTGTTTCGTCTTGCCCAGCCAATCTTTTTGTTCAGTTGATGCAAGCGCTTTTTAGTCTTTCCATCAATCGTTGGTTTGGACCCAGAGGTAAAAATCCTTCGAGAGGTCCTCACTCAACGTACCATCTATTTCAGCCAGATAATCACTTCGCGTCAAGCGGTCCTAGAGTCCCCCTCGTACGAGTAGCAGCTCCTACATGAGCTCTGGTCTAAGATATCGATACAGTAGTCATGCTGTGTTATGTCTTTGTGTGAAGTTAGAGTCTTATACGCTAAATTTAAATTACATAACTATTACCTAGATGTAAGTATTCAGTGCTTTCTTCTGGTGGATTTTGTGCAGAGCTGGTGACGTGCCAGCAGAAAGTTCTTCAATAATGTCTATATTAAAATAATTTTCTTATCTCCTAACTTTTCTTCTCTTATTTCAAAACTTATTTAATCTCTTCTATTATCTCAGACATGAGATTTTGTGAGTTTTTCAAATTCACCATCCTCTTCTCTCGCTGATCGTAATCCTTACGATTCATGCTTGTAGAGTTGGGGTGAATTAAAGGTTATTTCTAAGAGATTGGAGCTGTGATTCATTTAAAATCGTCATACTACGTCTCATGGGCATCGTCCTAGCCCTATTCTAGCTTCAAACTTAGTTTGCTTCCATTTTGGAAATGGATTTCAGGTTTCGAATTGAAAGTCAAATAAAAGAATTAAAATCAATAACATAACGTGCTCACCACTTTCTCAGTTTTGAAAAATAATTCTATTTTCCAAGGTCTTATACCATGGCTTGTAGCATTTATTTTTTGGATATGACCAGTTACTGTTAGACTTGGGTCATCAAAAAACAAAGAATAAAAATTCTTTCAACCGAATCAAACAAAAACAGAAAGAATCACTACACGCATTAATCACGTATAATTCGCCACGTGATCTAAAATGGAGTACTCTGAACCGCATCAATTCCGAAACTTGCTAAAAGTTTCGGCATCAAGCTTGATTGTCCACGCAGTTGTCGGTAACTCTTTCTTTTTGGATTTCCATTTTCTACCCTTTTATTTGGTTGCATTTGCAAACACTATTTAAGAAAATGCAGAACGTGGTAGTTTTAGTTCAACACGCAGACTCTCCTTTGTAAACCCCGAAGACCTCGTGTTATTACTTGAACTTTGATTGTTTTCTACAATCTCGGGATTAAGAAAGTGCCTAAATGTTCCATACTTTAGAAGCTATAAATATCATCTTTCGAATCTGGACCTTTTTATAGGGATAAGGGTATCGCATCCGGACTGTATCGGGATCTGTTCATAAGAATTTTGTAAATAGGAGGAAAACAGAAGTTCATGGCGGAATTCTGGAATGTTTGTTTCAGATCATTTTTAAGCATTCAAATGATCGTATTTACCGTTGAAATCATAAATCTCTGTTCCGACAGCTTCCCCATAACTGCGTCCATTACGGTACATTATAGCACCTCGGGGGAAATGGAGGTCCATCAGTGGCACGATGCGACTTTGATGTTGCTCTGGTGGGGAAGATGGTGGTGGAGATGGTGATTGTGGAGCTGGTTCTGTAAGGAAATATAGTTAATAATCAATTTGGGTTTTTTACAAAATCATTGAGTTAGAACAACTAGCTAGGCGGAAGGCGGCGGTGTTCACGTACGGGAGGAAATGTGTCCAGATTTATATAATATCTTAGCTAATGTTTGAGAAAGGAGATTTGTTGATAGGAAATACATAGCGCATCTTGTACAGTCGCACTAGGTGCAATTTTCTTCAAGTATTTGATAGATTTCAACAGAAAAATGATTTCAATAAATGGAATTATTGTCCACACAAACAAAAGGCGAATTCGGGAGCAGGCTTCTTTCAGGGGGAAACGTATAAAGGTCACATTCTACCTTCCCCAGTCATAGCTTTATCCTAGTATCATGTTATCATAACAGGGGGAGCAGGTCTACAAATATGCTCATAGCTGTATAGTTTTAATGCTGAAATGTGCATACAAGAAGCGGTCGATGCTCTGAGAATTGAGAGAAGGATTCTTACGTTATACTTGAATGAATCAAGCTTCATTGAGTGTTATATAACGAGAGAAAAAACTACGTTTTTGAAGGGATTCTCTGCCTTTTGTTCAAGATTGCATATTAGACTTTGAATAATCTTTCTCACCAGGTTCTGGTACTTCTTCGACTGAATGAATCTTTCCATTGTAGCGCATTCGAACAAGTCGTCCTTTCTGGTATAATAGTAGGGGAGGTATCGGTAGATCAGAGATCAGAGGAGAAAGTTCAACTCGCAGATTGGCAGCTTCCCACCTCCGCATTGGACTTGATTCTGGAAGCACAAGTTGTACATATAAAGTCTGCTTATTTGTCTTCAACACTCTACCCTTCATATTGGATTGACATTGGAAAACTACTCGCCTCGAGTTTACACATCCATTTCAACACGTCAAACTCTGCACATTAAATCTTTGCATTTCAGCATTCGGGCAAAATTATATAATGTTTTGCTGCCTGGCAGGAAAGATTCCTCTTCGCCGTCTTAGATAGTATCAAGAACCTAATGTGGGAGGAATCCACTTCTCCAACTCAACATCTGGCCTGATCATGACCTGATGTGTGCAGTTGGAGTCTTATTTTTTACAATAAATATTATGGTGACATATTGTACTCCAACCAATAGAAGGCGACACACAGTGGACTGAAACGGTAAGAAAAGTGCCAAAATTTTTGCATATGGAGGATTTGAGTTGGAATGAACTCGCAATACATGTTTTCGATGTATTTTTAACGAGGAATTCAAACCCGTTTCCCTCGCTATGCCATCTACGCTCTTTCTTAAGTAAAAACACGCGTTTTCAACGAAGTTTACCCGAAAATATACGTTTTTCGCCAACCAATTCATCAATTTTCCCGTAAGAAATCTCGATTTCCGATGAAAATCCACAAAAATCGCACTTCTAGCGAGCGAACAGTAATTCATTTCCTTTGCTCAACATGTGACTTCCTCTTGGTCACTGTTCATGAGTACAAGTTTTTTCATTTCATCAGTCAGTTCAGATCGCTTCGTTTGTGGTAAACGTCTCAAAGATGCGATAAGTGGATCGGAATTAAGGAAAAGTGTTTGGTACATATCCCTATTAGTCTTTTCCCTTCCAAAAAGTACGAACGGAAAGTCAAGCAAATTGTAATCATAAACTAATGTGGTATAATAAGAATAGATTTTTCTTTATGATGATATATATTGTTGAAATCGTTATTGTTCTTTCCATTGAAATATAGACTTCTTCAAAGAATATTAAATATCTCATTGTAAGCATTTTTTTTATAGAATGATTTCAATTTTAAATATCATCTTAATCGCTCAATACTATTTGGCAATAAACGTTTTTACCTAGAGCATTTTCTTGCATGATTTTCTCTACTACTTTATTAAATTCTAAACACCAAGTTTAAGAATAAATCGCATTAAAATATTTATAATAAACAAGTTGCCAATTCAAGTTACCAGTTATCTCAGAAACAATGTCAGAATTGTTGAAGAATCTCCTAGCGGTATTACCATCATTTGTGCTACCTGAACCTTGCAAAATCGCATCAACTAAAATACCCAAATGGTCTCGAAGAGCACATTGTATCTCTATAGCCATCCAAAAAAATTACTCTCAGAGAGGTGTGTTTGAATCCTATATTTATATTATATATTTATATTGTAATATTTTAACAATCCTATATTATGCTACACGAAATAAACAACTACACTTATACAAAAATTCTAACTTATGATGATGTTAAACAACATCCTATGTAAAAATTCTCACTAGATGCATGTTATAATAGTCGCATGGGTTAACTGTTTTGCATATAAAAATTTACCTAAATAATGAAGTATACAATTAACTGATATTCATGAATCAAATTGTTCACGCTCAATGATTTTTTATAATACTAACTTTGAATATTTGACTCCCCTCATGCACTAATTTCATGAATCTAATATTAGCGGAAAAATTTTTTTTGGATTCCTCGTTGAAAAATACATAACAAATGTGTGTTACATGCTCGAGCAAAGGAAAGGTATTACTGTTTTTATGCTAGAAGGGCGATTCCCGTTGATTTTCATAGGAAAATCGCGATTTCTACCGGGAAAATTAATAAATATCGTTCCGTATGCAACGAATTCGGGTTCCCCGTTGAAAAACATATAAAAAATGTGTGTTACATGCTCAAGCAAAGGGAATGTATTACTGTTTGCTTGCTGGAAGTGCGATTTTCGTGACATGTCATCGGAAAATCGCGATTTTCACCAGAAAAATGGATAAATATCGTTCCGTAGACAACAGATTCGGATTTGTCGTTGGTAAATACGTGAAAAACATGTATCAAAGATTGATATATATATTCAGCAATTAAATTTGGTTGGTGGAAAACGTATTTTTTCGGTTAAACCTCGTTGAAAACGCCTGTTTTTACCAAAGAAAGAGTAAAGATGGCATAGCAAGGGAAACGGATTTGAATTCCTCGTTAGAAAATACATCGAAAACATGTATTGCGAGTTGATTTTAACTCAAATCCTCCATATGCAAAAGTTTTGGCACTTTTTTTGCCGTTCCAGTCCACTGTGCGACATGTCCAACACAGGAAACTCTAGGCCAAAAATTCCATAAGTGCTATCTCAGATCTTCAAAGCTATCCTGAATGACAAAAATGTTAATGATTAAACCTGAAAGGGAAGATATTCGCAAACACCGTAGACCAAAGAGTAGGGCAGTAGGCTGCCGGGAAAACTATCTGGGCAACTGGAGCGTCTGTGAAGAAGCTGGGGTCAACAATCGTAATCTGTAAATAGCCTTGATCAATGCAAAGATAGGTCAGCGCTCCTTTGCACAATCAGAATTACTATCCCTTTTGGGAAACATCGCGTGTTAAGTTACAGCGTCACTTCCCAGAGAAGTGTTTCCAACACTCCTGCTACTATGTCCCGCAAGACATCCAGGTCGCATCTCATCAACGACAGCATAAGGACAGTTTTATACTTTATATGGATGAAAATCGAAACCTACGCTTCAGAATAAAACTTCCTAACAATTCTCTGAGGATTGACAGATGGTTATCACGAGAAAGTATGAACTTTGAATTGGACAAGTATGCTAAGTTCCATTCGAAGTATATATAGCCGATTTGCCGACGTTAAAGAGCCCTGGGCTTAAGTGATATTAGAGACTTTGGCGCTGGTTGAAAAATTCTGATATCTTGAAAGTTCTTTGACTCCTGACGGAGATATAGATGCAGAAATCTATAGGTCTATGAAAAGGTATTGAGAGATCATTGACAGTCTACGAGCTATTGTTGGTAGTAAAAATATAATGAATGGATCTTAGAGTTGGATATGTAATTTTGTGCTTGCACCCACTGTGATGCACGGTATGATGACCTAAATGTACCAAAAGAAGAACAGGAGGAAATCAAACGCGATTGACATGCAATGTCTACCGAATATGTGCTGTAAAACGATAATGGAATAAGTCAGTGACAGGTGAGTTCTCAAAGAATGTGAAGTAAAAGAAAACACTGTTCGACCAGAGTAGGAGAAATTCGCTCAGATGGATCGGTTATGTTAAAACGATAGAGGAAACGAAGATTGAAATAAGTCCATTCAGGTAAGCGGCAAATTTTCAGGGGCAGCAAATTTTCCATGTTCACATAAGATATAACACTGCTTGTGGAATGAGATAGAACTTTCCATTTGCATGTGTAGAAGGTATACTAACAAAATGCCTTTTATCTATACGGAGCGAATTTTATCAATTCACCACTGACCATGTAGACAACCGTGTCTTTTTCCTGATTGTCAATAAATCCTAGGGCAGCCCTGTGGTGGTTGTGAAATTAATTTTTATCATTATTTTCGCCTTTGCATAGAGGCATATGAACTAATTTTTATGTTTACCTTTATTATGGGAATGCAAAGTTATTCAGAGTTGATATAATAGCATTTACGTTAATTTATATTCTCAAAAAAAATTACCATCCCGATAATTTTCCGTAAAAACTATTCTGGTGGGTGCAAGAGGAAAATCTCCGTGTGCTTTCCGTTGTTCTTTTACGAAGAACATATTTTTTAATATAGTCGATGTTGGAATGTATTATTTTTCGATACATGCGATGTGGATTTGGTTGTTCGTTATTTTCTACTTACGAGCAGAATTGAAAAATATCACCAGAGTAGAAAGTAAAGAAGAAACAAAAATCCTCATTTTCCTGGAGGCACCAAACTGAACTTTTAGGAATTTCTCAGCTGCTACTGATAAGAATCAATTAATACTATCAACCCGTTTATATCTAGGCAGTGAAACAGAGTCAAGAAATAGAGATTTGCGTGAGGCAATCTTGTATTGCCACAAAATAGGTGAAATTTATTGACATTCCTTGGAACCACATCGACGGGTCTTGATTTGGAAATACGCGTCCTTGAAAGAAATTTTCCCAGATTTACATCATCTATCTATTTTCATGTTGTGGAACTCACCATTTGTCAAGTCACATTGAACAAATATCATATTTAAGGCCTTTTGAAAACAACATCTCACTTACTTACTCGGGATGATAATTGTTTCCAGAGATATACAGAATGATTTTTCGTGATTTTCTCTTGACCAGGTAGAGCATGTTAATACATTATCCAAAGTTTCATGCCAATTCCGCTGTTTACACCTTCTTCCCCTTGTTTCCGTAAAGTTTCTGCTCTTTCCCCTTCTCCTTCCTCTTTCTCATAAATTCGAACTGATCAGGGCAAACACAATGGGATGATTCAACTATTTATCGTTAGAAACTTCATTTTTTTCAATTAAAAAGTCTACTATCCTATATCCGGTTCAGAATTGATCTCCTTTAGTTGTAAGTTCTACTATTCAATCGAAGTGGTCGCTGTTTTCTTAGAAAAAATGTTTTTTCGTTGGAGAATAATGCAAATTCGTCGTTTTGTGACTATAAATTACTCTGAAGTTGTCTATGCATGAATAAAGAGCAGTTTAATACATATATAAATTATTATAAAGGATATGCTCATTGTAACAAATAAATCTACTAGTCCGAAAACAATTTCGATAGCATCGACAAAAATACTAAACAATAACAATGATGATAACAGTTTATATCCCAATACAGTACCTAATAGTGTATTCTGGATTCCGGATATATTTGAACATGCGATGTTCTTATATTTTCTGGGATTCAGTGGATACAAATTTTCTCAAAAAATCCAAAGGACTCGGCATCAAATATACATTACATTGAAGTGTTCAGATATATTTTTCAGTTTGAAAATCCCTATTTTCGGCCAAGGAGTCTCTATTAAAATATCAAAAGATAACCAGTCTTATCGTTCATCTTTACCAGTCGATTACGGGCGATTAGTCGACGATGTTCGCTGGTCAACAGATCAGAACTTCAAAATCGAAATTTGCCATTCAACATTCAGATCATCTTAAGAGCGAACGCGAATTAATTAAACGCTATAATTCATATCATTTCAACTTATTTCATTAACATGTTGATGAGAAATAATATGGAACGTTTATACAATATATAATTGATGTAATAAATATGATAAATATAAAACTTCATAGTACTTGCGGGATCTTCTTCTCAACAGAAAAAATGCATACATTTTTTGCCTATTCTAACAAATGTGGACGTAAAGATGCATTGTTCTTGGCAAGAATGGGGCATGGCGAGTGCTTCTCTCGAAGCCCCTCAGTCCAGCTCGTCTACAAGTGAAATCCTCGAAAGGACTGCTCTCAGGAGGACTGGTCGCGCGATCTCAGAGTATTTCTCCTTTGAGGAACGAGACGGAAAGACAGAATGCTCTCAAACGTTCAAAACGTGATTTATGCTGCTTTTTTCGGCAGTTACGGGTTTTTGGCTCAACACCTTTCTCCTCTTTGAAACTTGATGAATTGTCTTCACTGTAAGAGCGGTTGGAGCCAGCGCCACCTGTGCTACACTGGTCGAAACTGAATACAGTCTCTTACCATATTATTAGGTCAAAGCTAAAATATGATTATTTTATCATTTAAGTGACCTACTAAATAATTTTGAGTCGTTTTCTCGTGGAATCTCATAAGGGTATATTATAGATATTGAATTTCTGTCAAAAAATGATCATCGACATTGGACTGGGGCATCATTACTAGGAAGAACACTTCTTGATTCAGATCACTGCTCGTATGACTACTCCCAGCAGATAATTCACTTCGAACTTTGACTCAATAATATGGCAGAGAAAATTCCAGTGAGTTTGATATTTACTTTTTCTGCACTCTCTAATGTCTCTATTGAAATTTCGAAAAACATCATAAAAAGGGTACGTTTGTAAAGTTTGGACTTCGATAATCTTATTGTCGAAAATGGTCAAATTTTCAGTAGTCACCTACGGAAATCATTAAGAGTCATGTGTATACGTTTACAATAAAAGTGTCAAAATGCCATTTTTCCTAGGAGCTTATGAGCGTTGATGTTAGGTGAGGTCAAAACGACCCATTTCCGAATTTTTACGGGAGGTGATGTGAAGGCCTTGGTGCCTCTATTTTCCACCATAATGATTCTACACTGCTTGCAAATGAAGGCTTATTCGTGTCTTTTATTTGCTCAATCTGCATGCAATTATCCCTTCAACATTGAATATCATAATTTCTACTCCGGTCTATCATCTACTAAACCACGTCAATCTCCTTTCATATCAATTTAGTTCCATTTATGTGTATCCTTCTCTATCATCTATCGAACTTGATTCTACGGACATAATCAAATTGACTCTTATAGAGTATTTTCATGTGGATAAAGTTGAATCGTATTAGGATGAATAATTAAACACGAATTAGCCTTTTTTTGCAATTGGTGTGTAATTGTATGATATTAAATTCAATTAGGTAATTGTGCCACAGAAGTTTCCGAGATTTCAAGACCGAAGTGAATCTTTATGCTGGAGAACAGAGGTACCAAGGCCTTCACATATTGTCACACTTTTACGTAAAATTCGAGAATAGATAATTTCGATCTCACCTAACATCAACTTCTAGAAAAAATTGGCATTCTGGACACTTCTGTTGTGTATACGTACACTTGCATGAGTGACTTCTAGGAATTTGAACAATTTTGAAAATAAGATTATCGAGTTGAACCAACTTTCCAAGCATACCATTTTTATGTCGTTTCTTAAAAATTTGAATAAAGACATTGGAGAGTGGAATTCCAATTGAAAAAAAAAACTTCAACCGGGAACAACATATTGGACTGTTTCTTCCTTCCAATTATTTGTGCGAAATTCAGTCAAACTTAAGGATATATAAGGAAATGAATCAAGTATGCACACTGCCTTTCTACCACACTTCGCTTTGATCGAATAATTATATTCAGAAAAAAATTCTTAAACGCTCCTACAATTCTTTCAAAAATTTCATGCTGATTATTTCTATATAAAAAACATTTAGATTCATACAGAATAACATTTTTTGGTTATTTCTTTGGGTGAATTCTCGGTTATAACCACATATATTACCATTGGTTCTTATAATTTCTTTGAACGAAATGGAGTGAGTCGAACTTCAGAT
>WSXT02234757.1:0-31059 GCA_011762715.2 Neuroterus valhalla | reverse complement strand
AGATGGTGAGAACATAATTTCTGTCCCAAATAATGTGACATCAACTTCTTTATTATACACTAATTGAAAAATCATTGACCACTGGCCGAACATTGGTTATTGGACGATCACTGTTTCTACTCTTCTAGCAATTTTCGACGTAGGTGTCAGTCGTATATCGGGGCACGTGGAGGAAGCGTTTTGTGAAAGAGTAAAAGAGAAAGAGATGGTGAGAACATAATTGAATCCCATACGAGCATGCAGCATAACAGCTTACAGTGATTACGTAAAGCTGTCATTGTACAACTCACAACGAATGCATTGTGTACTGGTTTATGTTCCATGTACATAAACACCATATGCATAGTATTTGCATGCACATTTCTGTGCTGTCAATAGGGATCGTTAATAGTCCCCTGCACGTACTAACTTCCTAACCTTCTAAATTACAAACACTGCTTACTAATGAGAGCCATGAATGGTTTCTGAATGAATCATCTTGAAAGCATAAAATATCTATCATCAACATTTCTCTTGAATATTGCATTTTTGATATTTCTTCGTCCTCAAGTGAAAGGAGTGGCAATGGAATTGCGGTAAGATATCACATTAAGTTCCACCAAAGTACCGACTATGGGACAAATCTACACGGAACAAAGAGGATGAATGGTTTGCAGGATTTTTGTTTGGATTTTGGAATCTGTTTGCATGTGAAGGCAACATGAGATCCAAAACCTTCCCCTGGCATGAATGTTAAGGGGTCGTCCGTAATCTACGTAGCCGATTTCAGGAAGGGGGGGGGGGTAGGTAAGAAATACTACGGTCATCCATGGAAGGGAAAGGGGAAGTTTCAATCAGATCTACGTAGCCTTCATCAAAACTTCATTGAATAAATTAACTCTAATACATTATGTTAGATTTTAGAAATATTAAAGTTCGATTTTTGTCATTCTGTAATTACTATTAATAAAACTTCTAATTTAGAAATTATCAGGTGGCGATTCGGCGGACGATTTCCAAATCCCGGTCATTTCCCGGTTATTAACGGTCAAGTTTTTCCATTTTTCCGGTCAACTAAAGATAACATATTTATATTAGTCGCAAAACACTAACATTTATTTCTATTTAAATCTATACATCCTTTAACACAAAAGATCAAACATTCCAAAATAAATCAATTTTAAAAAGAATACTCTAATTTTCAACAAAAAAAATATAATTTTTTTCAAAAATTGGAAGAGTTAAACTCATAATTTAAAAAATCAATTTACGAGAACAAAAAAAGCAACAGATTTGCAAAAAAATAGATTAATATTAAGATGATCAAAAAGATTAATTCCCAAGAAGAAAGAATCATTTTCTAAGAAAAAATATGAAGTTTTAACAAAATATTCGAATTTCAAAGTTAAAAAATAATTATATCTTAAAACAAGCATAAATGCTTTATACTCAAAAGAAGAATCTTCAACTGAAGGGTTTGAATTTTCAAAGTGATGAATTAACTTTTACTGAAAAGATAAATCGTCAACGAAAATTGTATTACTCAAATTTTCAATTGAAAAAAATGGATGTTTAACTAGAATAGTTCAATGTTTGGAAAAAAATTAATTTTCAACCAGAAAATACAATTTTTCAACAAAATGGTTAAAATTTGAACCATAGAAATAGAAATTTCCAAAAAAAATATGTGAAGTTTCAACGAAATAATGGAATGTTCAATTCAAAAAGACAATTTTTCACCGAAATGTCGAATTTTCAACTAGGAAAAATCAAGTTTCCATGAAAAGGAAACAGTGGAATTTTCGGTTGAAGTAACTGATTTTCAACCAAAACTGGTGAATAACTAGGTATAATAATGAATCATAAAATGAATAGATAATTTTTAATTAAGAACATGAATTTTTAACCATAAAAATTAATTTTCTACAAAAAAGGCAAACTTTCCACTAAGTACCTACATAAATTCTCAAAAGAATAGTTCCATTTTCAAAATAAAAAATCAATTTCAAACTAAATACTTCAATTTCCACCAAAAATAGATGAATTGATTTTTAACAAAGTAGTTACAATTTCAACTAGAGGTAAATTTTGAATCGAAGTGATGAAACTTTAACAAGAAAATTTTATTTTCAACAAACAAGTTTAAATTTCAAACAAATAGTTTATTTTTTGATTAAAACAGGATAAATTCGCAATGGACAATGTAAAGAAGCTTTCTATTATATTTCCGAAATATTTCTTCTTCAGAATACTACTCCAATTCCAAATACTGCTTGAAGTACTTTCTTTATTAAAAATCAGGAAGAGGGGACTTTGAAATTACGACAATTTTTCAATTGAAGGAACGATTTTCAAAAACTCCTCTCTTCTGAATGCAAAATATAATAAAATAGTTTAAAAAGTTCCCGTTCCACGTTCCATTTTGTTTCTTGGTTGGCAACTTAATAAAGATTCATTATTAATATTATTATTATTAGTGTTATGCAAAAATTCACTGTTCCAAGTGAAATTTTACCACTTCACTGAAACTCCCTGTTGTAAAATAAAAACTATAATTATTTTCTGAAATTCCCTATCATCGATTCGATTATCAAAAGCCAGCTAGAAAAATTTCACAGAGCAACAAATTTGCAAAACTTTTTTCTTATAATTGAGAAAAATAATCCTCAGAGGAGAAGCAAAGAACAGGAAAAGGAAAGGTGAGTTGAGAAAGAGAGGTGAAAAGAAGAGGAGAGAAAAGCAGAAGAAGAGAAGAAGAAAAGAGAAGAACAGTAAAACATAAGGAGAGAGTTGAGAGCAGGAAAGAAGATGAAAAAAGAAGAAGGGCGTTGAGAGAAGGAGAGAAAAAAAGAGAAATGAGAGAGAAGAAAGAAAAAAAGGGGGAAGAGAAAAAGAAATAGGAGGATACATGAAGAAGGGAAGATAAGAAGAGAAGAAGCGAAAAGGAGAACAGGAGAATAGAGCTGAGAGGAGAAGAGAAGAGAAGAGTGGAAGGGAAGTTTGGAAGGGAATATAAGGAAGGAGATAAGGAGAAAGTTGTAATAAAGGAAAAGTGACTAGAAGAATAGATGAAGAGCAGACGAAAAAAAGAGAAGAAGGAATCAAGAGGGGAAGAGTGTTGAGAGAAGGAAAAGGAGAGAGTCCAGAAGAGAAGCGAAGAAGTGAAGAAGGTAAAAAGAGGTGAAAATAAGAAAAGAGAAGAACAGGGAAACACAAGAAGTGAGTTGGAGGAGGAAGAGAAGAAGAGAAGAGAATAGGAGAATTGAAAAAAGAAGGGATGAAAATAAGGTATGAAGAGAGTCAAGAAACGAAGAGAAGGTTAGGAGGAGAGAAAAACATAAGAAGATAACTGAGAGAAAAAGAGATTTAGGAGAAGAGGAACAGAAGATAAGAAGAGAGTTCAGAGAAGAAAACAAGGAAAGAAGAGAGTTGAGAGTAGAAGAAAAGAAGAGAGTAAAGAAAAAATGATTTAAGAGATAAAGAGAAGAAGCGAAGAAGAGAAAAAAAGGGAGAGGTGAAAAGGAGAGGTAGAGATAAGAGAAGAGAAGAAGAAAAGTAAAGAACGAGAAAACATGAGGAGAGAGTTGAGAGCAGAGAGGAAGATGAGAAAAGACGAAGATCGTTAAGAGAAGAAGAGAAGAGATGAGGAGTGTTGAGGAAAGACGATAAGAAGAAGATTAAGATAACTAGAAAATAAAAGAGAAGGGAAGAGAAGAACTTAAGATGGGAATTGAGAAAAGAAGAAAAGAAGAAGAAAGAGAAATAGTAAAGAAAAAAACCAAGAAAAAGAAAAGAATATAGGTAAGACAAGGAGAAAATGAGCGGAAGGAATAATCAAAAGATAAAGGGAAGAAGATAGTCACGAGAAGGAGCGACGGAGTAGAGAAAGGTGGAAGAGAAAAAAAGGGAAGGATAGATAAAAAAGGAAAGAGAAAAAGAGTAGAAGAGAAAAAGAGAGCACAAGAAGAGAAGAAGAGATTCCAGAAAAGAAGCGGAGAAGAAGGGAAGAAAAGAACAGAAAAACATGGGAAGTGAGTAGGGAGAAGATAGTAAGAAGTTAAAAAGAGGAGATAAGAGTAGGGCAAAGAAGAGAAGAGAAAAAGAAATTTATGAGAAGAAGAGAGTTAGGAGCAGAAGAAAGGAAGATGAGAAGGGAGTTCATAGAAGAAAACAAGAAAAGAAGAGAGTTGAGAGAAAAAGATGAGGAGAGACTTAGGAATCAAAATGAGTTGAGGGAAATAGAGAAGAAGAGGAGAGACGTTTTCGGAGGGTAATGAAAGAAGAGGATAAGAAAAGAAGAGGTAAAAAGAGGAGAAGAGAAGAACACAAGAAGAAAAGAGAAGAACAGAAGAACATAAAAAGAGAGTTGAGATTAGAAAAGAAGAAGAGAAGAGTAGGAGAGGTGGAGAAAATCATGCGGAGAAGAGAAGCAGAGAATAACAGAAGAAGATAATCGAGAGAAGAATAGAAGGCGAGAGTAAAGAATAAAAGAAGAGGAGAGCGAAACAGAAGAACAAAAGAGAAGAAGAAAAAAGGACAGAAGAGAATAGATTTAAGACAAGAAGAAAAGAGGAGAAGAGAGTTGGGAGGAGAAGAGATGAAGAGAGTTGCAAGAGAAGATGAAATTTGAAGGAGAAGATGAAGAAGAGGAGAAAGGAACAAGAGATTTGAGATATGAAGGGGAAAAAGAGAGTTGAGAAGAGAACAAGGCTAGAAAAGATTGAGAAAGAGCAGGCAAGAGCGAGCGGAGGCGGATCACCCGAAAAAGTCGGTCCCACCTTCCTTAGGGAAGCAGTTGTCACAATCCCTAAGAAGCCTTCGCTTCAATAAAAAAAATGCTGTTTTTAAATTCAATTAAGTTTTTTGATTGCGTCTGCTTTTAGGCCCGTTGCCTGGATTGAGGAATGATAAAGTTCCCTCATAATTAAAAGATCTGATTAGAATCATGTGTAAATTATTTCCTTCCATCTTCAAGTGGTGTACATTGCTTATGTACAGTACCCTTTACACTCTTCTTCATTCGAGCTTCTGTCGTTCTCATTTTACCTTTATTAGACATTTTTCCCATCTCGAGGCGAGGCTATTTTGACCTAAAATACGCAGGTATATAATAAGGTTACTCGAGCAAAGAATCGCTTCGAGGTTCGCTCAAGGGAATGAGAATGGGAAAAGAAGTATGTGATGCGCGCGACCTCGTACAAGTCGTAAATGCGACACGTACGAAATTGTCGAGAGTGGATCGCTCGTAAACTTACATATCAAGGTTGGACCTTTTCTCCAGTTACTAACGATTTCAAAAAGACTAGTCCATCACCCTCACGAGATAAATTTCATATAATTGAAGGAACCTGCCTTGAGGAATGAATTAATCTCCTTGTTTCTCTCTTGATCCTCATTGAGTTTCGAATTCTTGGCTGTATTTATTATCTGATGTAGAAACTTTCATATTTCTCTCTATTTAAATTAATATTAATTGATTACCAATAATAATTTTCTTTTTGCGGAATGTCTATGCCCTTAACAATGGTGCATTACAAAAAATACTAAAAGCTTTGTGATTCTTATTAACTTTGCCTTGAGAAAATAAGAGAACAAGTAAAGGAGAGAAGAAGAGAGTTAAGGGACGAAAATAAGGAGAGAAAAAACGGAGAAGAAAAACAAGTTGAAAGGAGAGAAGAAATAAATACTCCCCTTCCCACTTGTTCCTTCAAAGTTTTTCCCTTCTTCTCTTAACTCTTTCTTCTCTTCTTTTCTCCTTCTCTTCACTTCTTCTCTTCGCCTCCCAAATCTCTTATTCTCTTCGTTGCTCAAATCTCTTCTCCTCCTATCTATATTCATTTCGTATTTTCTCCTTCACTTGTTCTCTTCTTTCCTTGTTCTCCTTTCCTCTTTCCTCTTTCCTCTCTTCTCTCACTCTTATTTTCTTTCCTTTCTCAACTCCCTTCCACTCAAGTTAAAAAAATAGGGAAAGGAATGGATGCCTTTATTCCTTTCCCTATTCTACACCACAGCACTCTATCCCACCATCTTCCACCCTACATTCCTATTTACTAGATAATTCAGAACGCACATGTTTTCTGTTGTTCCCATTCCTCCCCCTATACTTTGTTACAGACTCTGCACATCTCTTATCTTACTTATTTCCTTCCATACTTTAGAGCTTAATTCTCCTTACCACTCTCTCCTGTTACTTTGTTTATTTCCAGCGTTTCTATTTACTCGATTACTCCCCTCTTGCTTATATCATTCTTGTATTTGATATGTCCTGTCTACTCCTCCATTTTTATATCCTTATTCACTCTCTTCCCTCTTCTTCTATCTCTGTTTATCACCTCCCATTCCTTTCCTCCCTTTACTTTTTTCTCTACCTCCTCCACACATCTTCCCTTCTCCTATCCTCTCTCACTTGAAATCCTCTTATGCTATTTTTTCCGTTTACTGTATTCCTTCTTACCAATCTCCCTTTTCTTACATTCGTTTACACTTTCCTTTACTTTCTCTTCACCCTCCTTGCATTCTTCCTTCCACCAATCTTTTCTCACCGTTTCCTCATTATCAACCAAATTACCTTTGGTTCCAAATTTATCTCTTGCAGCTAGAAACTATTCTGATAGGTTTTTTTTTCAAATCTGCCCTTCCGACTGCAAATTTAACCTTTCCACTTTTGATTAAAAATTCACCCTTGTTATTTCGAATTGAACTATTTTTAAGAGAAGTTGACCCGTTTAATAGAAATTCTAATATTTTCGTATACAATAGAAATTTCTGCGATTTAATTCTTTTTTTTTTTTTATCAAAAACTCAAGAATATCGCAAAAACATCGTATTTTCAGTTTAAAAAGTATCTCTGTTGATTGAATTTCCATCTTCTTTGTCGAGAAATGCAAGTGTGTAAACTATTAAGTAATATATTTAACTTTGATAATTATTCTCTTTGCAAGTGAGATTTTATTTATTGGGCCAAGAAAGCAACTATTTTCCTCCAAAATATGAATGCATTTTCAAAAAGTTTGGATTGAAGATTCAAGTGCCTTCTAAAAAAATCTTGCATCCGGCTCCAAAGTTCTACAATTTGGTTAAGAAATTTTGTATACTATTTTGTTGCAAATTTGATTATCTTTTCAAAAATCCATTTTTCTTGCTACGGAGTTCAACTATTTGGTTGAAAATGTAACTGTTTGTATGATTATGATTATTGTTTTTCCTAAAATCCAACTTCTTTGTTGGAAATCATCTGTTTTGGATTAAATAAAAAATTTTTCTTGTGGAATGAGTCTCCTCGGAAAATTTAATTTTCTGGTTTCGAATTTAACTCTTCTTAGTTAAACATGAATGGTTTTTGTTAATGAAATCACATTTATGGTGAAAAAATAATTTTTTTTTAACTCCATGTTCTTGGTTCTGAAACTCATTCTTTTCTCAAAAAATTCGAATTTCTAGCTCAAAAACTCAAAAATCCTGGTAAATATCATTTTTTTCTGTGTGAAATTCATCTCTTTTGTTTGTAAGTTCAAGTGTTTATTGAAACTGGTTTCCTTTTTGGCTAGAAATGTAGCTTATTTTTCAAAAATTCAAATTATGGTTGAAAATGATCAAGATTTTTTAGAATTGAAAGGTTTGGTAGGAAATAAGTTCGTTTGTTGAAAATTCGTATTCAGGGCCTAATGATTCAAATATTTGGTAGAAAACTCGTTTATTTATTTTTTTCGAATTCTTCTATTTCGGTTTGAATTTATTTCTTTCTAGTTGAAAATTTAACAATCATGTTAAAACGTGATCCTTTATGGATAATATTATTCCGTCTATCTTTTTTTACATCAATTTCATCTTTTTTAGTTTAAACTGCAACTATTTAGTTGTTTATGATAGACTTTCCTATACGATTCACAATTATGTTTAAAATTAGCTTTTTTGTTGAGAACCAATATTTTCAGATGGAAAATTGAACTGGTATGGAGAAAATTGTTTTTTTATGAAGAATTCCTTCCTTTTCTTCAAGAAAACATTCGGTGAAATTTGTTTGCTTGACAACCAAACCATCTTTTTGGGTTAATAAGTCAGCTACTTTTGTCGAGAATTCAACCATTTGGTTTTTAAGGGACAGTTAAATGTTCTTCTCTCTTTGTCGTAACTTTTCCTTCTCCAGTTGAAAATTCACCAATTTTCTCGAAAAGATCCAATCTCTTCATTGACAAATTCGATTGCCCTGTGAGAAATTCGTCTTTTTGGCCTCAAATATAAATAATTTTCTGAAGGTTTCTCCTCTTACCTGAATAATTGATTTCGTGAAAATCCCAACAATTTGCGTAGAATTTGTTTTCGGCTTAAAAGAAAATAATTTTCCTTTTGAAATTAAACTTGTTCCATGAAAATTGAATCATTTCATTAAAAATTTATCATCCTTGTTAGAAACAATTCTTTTATTCGAAAATTCTTATTTTTGGGATAAAAATTCAACTGTTTTGTAAAAAATTAATCTCTTTGTAATAAAAATTGCGACTGTTTGGTTGATAATTATTCTGTTTTGATTATTAATTCAACTGTTCTCTAACAAATTATTTTTTTATGTTGGATAGATTTTTCTACTGAAAATTTAATTATCATTTTTCAACTCTAAATTTTATTGGCTCAGTCTAAGTTGGAAAATGTTTTTCTTTGGTTGGAAGTCAAACTCTTCGAATAAAAATAAGTTTATGTATTTTACATGGGTGGAATATAGAATTCACATATTTAGAGCGGTTGACTATATTTTCTCTGATTAAAACTGTTCGACTCATTTTACCTAACTGTTAGGTAATCCACACTCATTTTACCCAACTGTCTTGTAATCTTTACCATCTAGCTTTATTGTTCCTCACCGAATCGTGAATCAAATTAAAATCGATTTATATTTATATTCGATATTTTTATATCAAACATAACCCTATTTCATTTCACACGCCTGAACCTGAATTTCAATAAAATTCCTTTATTCTCTCCGTTTACCGAATCAAGTTATAGAAATTTTACCAAACATATCAGATTCGAAAAAAAACATATTCAGTCCCTAATTTTAATAAAAAACCCTAGTAAATAATGACTTGGTACTCCTGACTCTCAAACAAAGTGTAAAAATTTAAATCTCTGAGAGAAAAGACTGCATACATTTCTGAAAAAAAGACTTCGTGTCCTCTTTTTTTCTTGCAGTGATCCCATACATTTTTCAGGACCTTGTTTCGGACTTTGGTCCGATTTCTCTTGCGAACGTCGAATGTATACAAATTCTCTCGTGTTTTCGAGACGAGTCGAGGGTCTAAACGAAATCGCATTCAATGCAGCGGCTACAAAAAAGTTCTTTTGGTTCGCTTTCTTTAGTCAATCCAAATGCACTCTTTTCCCCATGTGTTTTATACCATCTCAGTGGCAGACGAGTTGCGGCGAAAAAAAGTCTGTAAGCAGTCAATTCGTTCGCGGATTCAGGCGTTTCGGCGTAAATCAGTTGCGAGACTCCCTCTGAGGGCTGAATTCAATGTGCACTTTTCCATTCCCCTCGCCAAATCGTTTACAATCGGAGAAACGCCGATACGGTCGCGTTTGTGCGAGAACTTTGCTTTTAGGTAGACATAAAAAAGGTGCCTAACATTTTCATTTTACGATGGGTCTGGAGATAAATGTTGATCCTAAATGGACAAATTTTTAACAAAGAACGAATTTTCTTATGAGAAATGTGGTTTCTAGAACTTGGTTTATAGGTTTGAACTGGTGCTTTTAACTCTTAACAATAAAATCCACGATTTCTGTTCTACCTGAAAGGAATCAACCATCAATCATGGAAATGATTTTTTTAGAAAAAAAAAAGAAAATGTTCAAAAAAAAATCAGTTTTTAGCAGAATCATATTTTTAAAGGATGTTGTTCAATTTTGTAGCCCTTAATATCATGAGGCTGCAAGAAGGTTGAATTTTCACCCCAAAAATATTTTTTTCAATAAAAAAGGTAAGTTGTCTACAAATTAGTTCATCTTTGGAACAAATAGTTCAAAAGATAAATTTTCAACTGGGGTTTCTTTCCTACCTGATAAGAATCAATTTTAAACTACGCAAAATGTTTTTGTACCGAAAAAAGAATAGTGCTTTACAACAAAAATTTCCACAAAATCAAATTGTTCAAGAATATTGTTTAATTTTGTAGCCGTAATTATCATTTATCTGCAAGAGAGTTGAATTGTCAACCGAAAATTTTTTTTCAACAAAAAAGTTAATTCTTCTTCCAAATAATCCATCTGTGGATCAGATAAATTAATTATTACCAACTTGTTCATTGTCACCAAGGAAGATGCATTTTCAACTGAATAGTTCAGTTTTTAATTAGGAAAATTGATTTTCTACCAGAGAGATGTAAAATCTTCTGCAAAAAAAAAAAAATTTCAACAAAACAAATAAATTTGAGTGATATTGTTAAATTCAGAAGCCAAAAAGAGGACTGATCGACAAAAGACTTGAATTTTCACCCAAAAAATATTGTTTTTGAAGAAAAAGTTAATTTTTCTACCAAAAAGTTTAACTTTCGAACAAAAAGTTTGATTTTCAACCAAATAGTTGAATTTTTACTGAGGAAGATGGATTTTTAACCAAATAGTTCAATTTATAACCAAGAAGATGAATTTTCTCCCAAGAAGAATAATGTTTCACGAAGGAGACGAATTCTGGATAAAATGAACTATTCTCATGAATATTGCTCATTTTTGAAGTCAAGGAAACAATTATCTACGAAAGAATTAGGTTTTCAAACAAAAAAAAAATTTTCAAAGAAAAAGTTAATTTTTCTACTACAAGGTTCATCTTTCGAACAAGCAGTTGAATATTAAACAAGACAGTTTAATTTTAATAAACTATTTGAATTTTCACCTAAAAAGATACATTCTCAACCGAATAGTTCGATTATTGATTAAAAAAACGTATTTTTCACTAAGGAGGCTGATGTTTTATAAAAAAGGAGAATTTTCAACAAAATGAATTATTTTCTTGGTTATTGTTTAGTTTTCAAGCCAAGAAGACTTGTCATATACAAAGACTTACATTTTCGTCCCATAAATATTATTTACCGAAGAAAAAATAAATTTCCTACCAGAAGAGACGAATGTTTAATGAAAAACAATAATTTCTAACAACAAAATATGAATTTTTGAAAAAACACGTTGGATGGAATTCAAACAAGAAGATCCACTTTCAACTAAAAATAGGAATTTTGACATAATAAAGGACTTTTAAACATTAATGTTTTCAGTTTAAAATTAATTCTCCAAAAAATTGTAATTTTTAACTAAAAAGATAAAACCTGATTTGAACATGTGATAGTTGATATTCGAATTCAACAAAAAATTTAATTTTGAATATAAAATAGTCGAATTTAACCAGAAAAAATAAATTCACAACCAAACATTTGCATTTTTAATCCAAAAGGATGAATTCCCAACAAAGAAGATTATCTTGTTGACAAAAACGATAAATTTCCAATTGGAAAAATTCCAACCACATTTTTAACCAGATAGTTGAATTTTGAACTTAAAAGATAAATTTTCAATAAAAAAAGAAATAGTTACAATTTCGATTGAAACACTGAATTTTCAGCGATTTAATTAAACGAGTTTCCCACAATATTCTTAAATTTGTAATCAGAAAGATGATTCATGAACCAAAAAAAATTATTCTTATCAAAGTTGTTTAACTTCCAACCAAATAGTTGAATTTTTGACCAAAAGTCTACTCTTGATTTTTCAGTTAAAAATTCGTCTTTTCGTGTTTAAAACTTTATTATTTTGACAAAAATTTCATTTTGGGGTTGAAGATTCAAATATTCCGTGGAAACTTCATTTCTTGTTTGTTTGCAAGTTTTCGTTTTCCGGTCAGAATTTTTTCTCTAGTCGGAAATTCAATTATTTGATTGAAATGCAGCCATTTGTTTGAAAAGGTCCGGTTATGTTGAAAAGTGAAAAATTGGTTTAAAAATAAGCTTTTTTGTTACTAATAAATATTTTCGGACTGTTTTGTGAAAAATCTAACAGTTAGTGTAAAATTGTGTTCCTTCTCCCGACCTTTTTGCCTAATAATTCATACTCTTGGGTTGAATATTCAAGGATTTTCTAAAAAATTGGCCTAATTATTGAATATCAACATTTCTAAATAAGAAATGAAACTTCGTTTATTTTTATAAAATTAGTCTTCTCTGGTTGGAAAGTAATAAAAAGGTTAGAATTTTCCTGTACTGGCTACAGAATTTCTCTTGATCAAACAACCGTCTCTAATTAGAAAAATTTCCTTCTATAGGTAGAAGTTTCAACTTTTCTGGGAAATTCAACAATTTTCTTGAGAATATATCTTCTTCGCTTGAAAATTCAACAATTCAAGGAAAATAGGTTTTCTTCTGCAATAAAAATCTTGTTTGGTTGGAAATTCAACTTTTTTGTTCAAAATTAATTATTTTTGGTTGAAAATTTAGGTATATTATTGAAAAGGAGCTTTTTCACTCAGATTCCATATTTTCGATTAAAAACTAACAATTTGAGTGTAATTTGTTTTGGTTGAGATTGGGATCAGTTTTGTTTCAAAATTTAGGATTTGATTGAAAATGAGACAAAATGGATAAAAAATTGATCTTTCGGAAGAAAATTCAAGATGTATCTTTTTCGATAAGCATTTGGTTTTTTTCATTCAGAAATTTTCCATCAAATTTCTCTCTGATACAAAACTAATCTGTTTCATTTGAGAATTGTACTATTTGTCACGAAATTTCGTTTTTTTATTTCATAAAAATTTGGACAATTTCTCTCATAAGTATTCTTTTTTATTAAAAACTCAATTTTTCCTGAATTAAAAGTGTACTATCATATTTGTGATTCAAAGATGATATATTTTTGTTGATAACAATGTTTAATCATCTGATCCAAAAAGTCTCACTTTTGGGAAAAATTAATTATTTTGTTGACGCTACAATAATATAGATCTGATTTTTTTCTTTTCTTCAGTTTTATCTTCTGTCCAAGATTCATCTCATTTGGAAAAAATGTAAGTATTTTGTGAAAAATTTTATAACTTTGCTGACCTCCCAACTACTCCATCAGAGAATCCTCTGTTTCATTAAACCAGAAAATAGCCTGGAATTTTTTTTGAAGTTTGAGTGGTCATCCTGAATAGAGATTGAAAGAGCACAGAATAGTGAGTTTGCACTAAAGGTATCTTTTCTTCTAAGCGAGAGGAGATTCTGAAAGAGAAACAATTAAGAGGCATTAATTAAATTAAGTGGTAAGAATTAAATTCCGCAGCAATGTACCATTAACTTGCCATCCCGTTGCGCCAGATTCCGTTCGCATGTTTGACGGCTCGGCTCTGTGAGAAAATAATGTAATAATTTACGCTACGATTATAGGACAGCTCTTTGGAAGTGGTCACATACGCGTGCCAAAGTGATACTCTGAAATTATGGGACTTCCTTTCCCTCAGCGTAATATCTATTGCTCGCCAACATCTAAGATTGGAAATAATAACAGGATGGACGTCCTTGCGATAAAGTCTCCCTGTGCAACGAGGTCTGCGAGCAGATTAAAATTCCAGTCTATTTTCTTACCCTCGTGAGCAGAGATTGGACTAGTTGGCGAACACAGCTCCGCTGTCACATGTGGAGAACCCCTGGATGAGGAGTGGGGACGCGTGCGCGCGCACGCCATCTACGCACGTTGATCACGATCATTGGCTGGGCAGAACGAAGGTCGTGAAAAACGTGCGTGGGGAGCTTGCGCGCGCATGCCTCCCTACTCGTCTAACAGGGTCTCTCCGCATGTGAGACTGGAGCTGTGCCCTTTTCTCTTGCCGCGAAGATTCGGAATTTCGACTGTTATTTCAATTTTTCGTATTGACAACCAAGCGCGCTCAAACTAACTCTAACCTCTAGAGTTTCAACAAAGGGTGAAAAGCTCCAGTCGAGTTTTTTTCACTGGTCGAAAGTGGAATAACAGTGGTTGACTAAGCCATAGCGGAGAAAGAAGGAGAGAAATTGAGGGACAGACATGAGACGTAGACGGAAAATTTCAAAGCAGATATTTTTAGTCCAAGACAAGCCCATTAGGCGCCACCACGAGGAAGAGTGTCAGTTGAATCATTCGGGTCGGAATCAAAGCCGGATAAAGTGAATACTGTTTTGCTGCATCAATTTGTTTCACTACTGAGTACATTGTTCTGTCAGGTCATAGCTTCAGAAAGGAGAAAAACACTCAAGAATACTCTCCAAGCAATTTCTTTATAGTCTCTGAAATTCTTGACCTATGCTCCAGATTCGCAGGTCGAAGAATATGCATCAGAGGACCTCTTACATTGATTTTATTTATTTTCAATCATTTTTAGTAGTATATTGTCCATCGTGGCTGGAAAGTAATCTTCCCAGGGCCGAGCGTGTGTTTGCAAGAACGAGGTGTAGATTGTGGATTTCAAGTTTCCTCGTCAATGGACGTGTCAAGTTTGAAGTTAGTTCAAAGGACATGTGCCGTGCAGAACAAGTGAAAGAATAATTGTTAAGGGGCAAAGTAACAATGAGCATGCGCATACTCCGGTGGAGTCAACTTTGTTGGCCCAGGCCGGTAAAGTACCCAGCAACCAACAAAGATTTCTGCGGTTAACTCTCCTCTTTTTCTCTCCTCCTAACTTTATTCTCTACCGCTTTTTGCAGACCATTAAATTGATTTTTTCATTCTATCATCTTATCATCCTAGTTTGCCCTCCTTTTTGCTTTTCTCTCTTATTTACTACTTTCGAAACCTGTCCCTTCGTTCTAGCCATCTTCGCTCCTCCTTAAAACCCTTCGTGTTCGACCTCTTCTTTCTCACCACACATCTATCTATCTCACCCATTTCGACCCCTCCTTTACTAATTGTTTTTTGGCGTGTTCCCTCCAATACCCAATTTCCTCCGTTTTCAATATTTCAATCTCTTCATCTACATTGCCTCCTCCCATTTTTACATTCATCAGCGTTTCCTTAAATAGCTCTCTCTCTCTCTCTTTCATTGACTAATCCCCTCTTTTTGTTCTTTTGGATTCCGATCCTTTCTACCCTTATTTTTATTACCTCTCTTTTAACTCGTCCACCATCACATATTCAATGACCGTTCCCTTTCCACTACATTATCGTGTGATTCACCTTCCTCATCTCCCTCTATCTTCCCGTTCAAGATCAACGATCATTTCACCACCAAGCTCTTCAACGATTTCTCTAATTTCCCATTCAGTATCTTGTCTGTGGATTTCCTTCTATTCTACCCTTTCCATTCCCTTTGACCTCTAACTCCTGTTCTTGCATCAAAATCTATTCTTCTTATCAGTTTTATTCCCTCTTTATGTTCTTCCAACAATTCTTTCTCGTTCTTAGATTCCTCCTGCAGGTCGATGTTTGCATATGCTCCTATTATCTTTTATCTTTCTTTCCCCATCCTTATCTCTCCTACCAATAATCCTGCCATTATCCCCTTCATCACTCTTCATCCTTCCCTCCAATACATTTCTTTCTTTTCTTATCACCATTTTTCGCATTGCTCTGCCTTTTCTATTCCTCTTCTTTGCATTTTGAACATGCGAACTGTAACCTTTTTGGTAACTTTTCCCTTACACTTCCTATCCCTTATTATCTAGCCAGGCTTCCGTCATCCTTATCACCTTCCACTGTTCCAAATTTCTCAATTATTCTCTAACTTTTCTCCCTAATCCTTCTACATTCCAGTAGCATATTCTCCTTTAACAAACTCTTTTATCCCTTTTTTTATTTTCTCCTATTCCTTATAACCCCCTCTCCCCTTCCTTTCTTTTCCAGTCACCCGACAAGACGCTCTTTCCTAACTCTACTGCCTTTCTGTTCCAATCAAATCATTTATCTTATTCCTGTATTTTCTCATACTTTACCCTCGCTTCCTTTCCTTTCTTTTTCTTCTCCCCCGCTATTCTCTACAACTTGAATTGTATATTTCTTTGATCCTATGCCCAATCATCTTCTATCCTCTCCTGGTTTCCATATAATTCCCTTTGCTCTGTCATTACTTCCTTCTTATGTTCACACTTCTTTTTGCTCCATCAAGGCCATTTCCTCTCCTCCCTCTTTTCTCTTCCTGTACTTCTCACTTCTTCCATCTTTACCCTCAGCATGTATCCTTTTTAGTACATCTTCCCCTCCTTCTTTTAGCTCTTTCCGCTCTTGACTTATATCCTCAATTTCTATTTTTTTCTCTCTTCCTTTTTTCTCTTTTTTTCTCCATTCTTCTCAACCTTCAATGTCCAATCATCTTCTATCCTCTCCTGATTTCCATATAATTCTCTTTTCTTTGTCGTTACTTCCTTCTTATGCTCTCACTTTTTTAGTTCTACCAAGGCCATTCTCTTTTCTCCTCCCTCTCCCTTCCTGTATTTCTCACTTCCTCAACCTCTACACACAGCATCTATCCTTTCTAGTACATTTTCCTCCCCTTCTTGCAACTCTTTCCTCTCTTATCTTAGACCTTTTACTACTATTTTTCCTTGGTCTCTCGCTCGTTTCTTTTTTCTCTCCACTCTTCTCAACCTTCAGTGTCCAATTATCTTGTATCCTCTCCTGGTTTCCATATAAGTCTCTTTTCTTTGTCATTATTTTCTTCTTGAGTTCTCATGCTTTGAGTTTTGAGAAGGCCATTTTCTTTCCTTCTCCCTTTCCCTTCTTGTATTTCTCACTTCTTTCATGTCTACCCTCAGCAGATATTCTTTTTAGTACATTTTCCTCTCCTCCTTTCAACCCTTTTCTCTTTTATCCTAAACCCTTATCATTTTTTTCATTTTCCTATCTCCTTCATTTCTATTTTCCTCTCCCTTCTTCTTAACCTTCCCTTATCATTATTTACAATTTCCCATCCCCAATCTGCGGCTTGGATTTTCTGTGAAGTTTACAGAAAGTCAGTTTAGTTACTATCTCGCAAGGGTTTTCATTAGGTTAGAGCAAGAAAAGAATTGTTTATAGTGTTCTAAACAAATAATTCAACAAAGGCATTTTTTGTGAATCGCAATGATTAGTTGCTTAAAATTTTGTATGCCTAATTATAATTAACCAGAAACACCTGCCGCTTGGCAGCATTATTTAAACAATTTTAAGGAACAATTGCACAATATTCGTATTTCACAATGAATAGGCTCCTTCTTTTTGAACAATCGTACCGAAAATGACTTGGCAATGGTTCTTTGCTGTCATTTTTTTCCGAAATAACAACAACTGGTAATTATTCAAGCAATGTTTATAAATGAATTCACATATTCAAAATTATTCCGCGAATTAAATTAAATGCACATTTTGACCATTTTTCAAGAATAGGCTCCACTTCCATAAAAAGTATTAATCTTTTTTGCAGAATCAACAATGAATATCTTGCCAGTTATTAGCAGTTGTTGAATAAAGGTTTCTTTTGTTTTTCAAATCCACTTCTCAAATTTTTACACTTTTCCTTCCTTTTTTTGTTCCTTTTCCTAAAGAACTCATTTAAGGAAAGTTAAATTTTCACCAATAAAACTTTAGCACCATCCGAATCATCGACTTATAGAAATGACCGATAACGCAGTAGGGAGAATGAAAATGGGGTTTAAAAAGAGAGGAAAACATCTGAGCCGCCGGTCATCCTTTATCTATTCCAGGACTGTCTCAACCGAATCGGAGGCCCCGCACAGTCCCTTAATACTCCCTATGGGTAATACTGCATGCCAACTATTATAAACAATAGTTCTTGAATATGTAGTTATAATTATTTGAAAATTTAAAAACATTCTTGCAAAATATCTTGTTCAATTTAACTTATAAAAAAAAACTTGGTAACCTTAAATTCTTCTTGCGATTTGATTGCAAGTGCTTTAATAATAATCCTTTGGTGAGAAATAAATTTATATAAGAAAATTAATATCAACGGATTTGAGGTTTTGAGTGAAGGTAAAAATATTTCTGTTTAACATTTGGATGAAAACTTACATGCACAAAGAAGTAAAGAACTATATCTTGCACAGGTCTCGGAGTCTCCTCGGACTCATTTTAACAAACCGAAAATATTGTAAAAACGGTCAGATATTTAAAAAGTAGTGTCATACAATTTTTCGAATAATTAAAATGATGTGTAGTCTCAAAAATCAAAAAGTGTGAAAAAGGAAATTTACCCTCATCTTTTTACAAAAATTTCAAGTTTTCTAACCTCTTTTTTTTAAACTATCGAAAATGAACTTCTATGCTTCGATTCTATTTAATAATTTGCATCTTTTCTGTTTCTTCACTTAAATTCGAACTAAACCAAAAGGGCTCAATAAGATGATCCCTCTTTTTTGTTGAATGTTCATTATTTGCAATTGAAAAGTCTACGTTTAATTTGAGGTTTATAATTCATTTTCTTATTTTTTATTTTTATTTATTTTTTTTTATTCAGTAATAACCTAAGATTAAAATAACATCAAGATGCATTTGATCAGGTTTCTTTCAGATAAAAAATAATAATCTGTATCACATAGGTGAATATTTCGAGGTTGCGTTTTTGTTGTGACATTTTTTATTTTACTATTTAATAACTTTACCTACGTATCGAAACATAAACCCGTATACATGTCTTCATAACGCCTACAAACCGCACAGGCTTTTACCATTTTTAATAATAATTAACATCAAATCAAATTAAATAATAAACTTTGATAGGAACAACAAACGTCACATTTTTGGGGCATTCGCGATATAAGGCACGGTCCTGTGCTTCGTTAGGCTCCTCCCATCGAAAATGATCTCGACCAATCAGCTTTATTTAGAAAGAGACACGGTCACGACCCAAATGTTTTTTCTCTCTCTCTACACCCGATTTTATTGCTCCGCACAGCGAAATCGGTTCATTTCTATATGTCATTGATCGAAATGGGCTTTTATTTTCTTCCCATCTTTGACCTTTGAAGAGCTAATCGTAGGATCTGAAGATATCAGGAGGTAATGAAAAATTCAGCATGAAATTCTTGAGAAATCTGTTGAGGGCAATTTTTGATTTTCTTTTTGTTCAAATTTTTATAGAGCTGCAAATAGCGAAAAAAATGGTGATTAAACATTTTTTTTTTCAAGTCTCTTCAAAAATTTTTCTTAGTGGCATCAGGACTCAGGTTTGATGCAAAAATGTCAGCGGAAGAAAAAAAATTTGTTGATATGTCAAGTATTTGGTATAAACAAATATTTGCAACAAATAGCCAGTATGATGGATTATGTTTTTGAGAAGTTTATTCATGCATCGAAATCGCTCATTTAGAGCAATGAGGTGGAATTTGATCATGGAAATGTTGTATCCAATATAATTTGTTTGATTTGTGAACAATTATTATAAACAAATTCATGATTTGAACAGTTTCAGGCAGAAATGAACCGAATTTTCTTCCGATTGTCTTCAAATTTCTTTGCCTGTGATCCACATTGATGTATTCTTGGCATCTGATATACTTTTTAAAATTTTTTAACAATTATTATAAACAAATGCATGATTTTAACAGCTTCAGGCAGAAATGAACCGAATTTTCTTCCGATTGTCTTCAAATCTCTTTGACTGTGATCCGCATTCATGTATTTTTGGCAACTGATATAATTTTTTCAATTTATCAACAATTATTATAAACAAATGCATGATTTGAACAGTTTTAGGCAGAAATGATCCGCGTTTTCTTCACTTGTCTTCAAATCTCATTGCCTCTGATCCAGTATCATGTATTTACGTTATCTGATATAATTTGTTAAATTTATCAACAATTAATATAAAAAAATGCATGATGTGAATATTTTTGGGAAGAAACGATGTGAATTTGCTTCTGAATGTCTTCAAATCTCATTGGCTGGGATACAGTATTATGTATTTTTTTCATCTAATATAATTTGTCAAATTTATCAACAATTCAATTTAAACAGTTCAAGGCAGAAACGAAGCGAATTTTCTTCCAATTGTCTTCAAATCTCATTACCTCTGATCCAGTATCATGTATTTACGTTATCTGATATAATTTGTTAAAATAATCAACACTTATTATAAACAAATGCATGATTTGTAAAGTTTTAGGCAGAAAAGATAAGAATTTTCTTCAGTTGTCTTTAAATCTCATTGCCCCGATCCAGTATTATGTATTTTTTTATCTGATATAATTTGTTCAATCAATAAACAATTCTTATAAACAAATGCTTGAACTAAATACATGATTTGAACAGTTCAAGGCAGAAGCGAAGCGAATTTTCTTCCGATTTTCTTCAAATCTCATGACCTCTGATCCAGTATCATGTTTTTACGTTATCTGATATAATTTGTTAAATTTATCAACAATTATTATAAACAAATGCATGATGTGAATAGTTTTAGGAAGAATCGATGTGAATTTGCTTCTGATTGTCTTCAAATCTCATTGGCTCTGATACAGTATTATGTATTTTTGTCATCTGATATAATTTGTCAAATTTATCAACAATTATTATAAACAAATATATGATTTGAACAGTTACAGGCAGAAACGAAACAATTTTTCTTCTGATTGTCTTCAAATCTCATTGCCTGTGATCCAAATTGATGTCTTTTTGTCATCTGATATGATTTGTTAAATTTATCAACAATTATTATAAACAAATGCATGATTTGAACAGTTTTAGGCAGAAACGATCCAAATTTTCTTTTTTTGTCTTTGAATCTTCCGATTGTCTTCGAATCTCATTTCTTGTGATATACATTAATGTATTTTTATCATCTCACCTAATCTGTTGAATTTATTAACAATTATTATAAAAAAATGCATGATTTGTACACTTTTAGGCACAAACGATCTGAATTTTCTTTAGTTGTCTTTGAATCTCATTGCCTGGGATCCAGTTTGACGTTTTTTTGTCATCTGATATAATTTTTTAAATTAATCATCAATTATTATAAACAAATGCATTATTTGAACAGTTTTAGACAGAAACGAACCGAATTTTCTTCCGATTGGCTTCAAATCTCGTTGCCTGTGATACACATTAATTAATTTTTATCATTTCGTATATGTTAAATTTATTACCAATTATTAAAAACAAATGTATTATTTGAACAGTTCTAGGCAGAAACGATCCGAATTTTCTTCAGTTGCATTTGAATCCCATTGCCTTTGATCCAGTCTGATGTATTTTGGTCATCTGATGTAATTTGTTGAATTTTTTCAACAATTATTATAAACAAATGTATGATTTGAGAAAATTTAGGCATCGTTCAAATGTCTATATTCAACAATGCAATTAGGCATACGAACCGATTCTTCTTCAGATTGTCTTCAAATCTTATTGCAATATTCTTTGTTTGGAATCAATCTCTTTCGGTTGGAAATTCTATTGCTTGGTTAAAAATAAAATTTTTTGGTTAAAATGCAACTATTATGTTAAAGTTCCATCTTCTTTTGTCCAAAACTCAATATTTGGTTAAAATTTGAACTACTTTGTTGGAAATTGAAAAAACAACCATCTGGTTGGAAGTTGATGTATTTTGTTTACATAATTAGTGTTTTGGTATAAAATTAACCTTTTTGATTGAAAAATCATCTTCATGGTTGATAATTTGACTATTTTTCCTAACGTTTCTCCAATGTTATTTTCTTAGTCTACTGGTTAAAAATTAAATTAATAATTTGATATTATTGATAAAGAATAATAGTATAAAAAAATAATATAAAGAAAATTATCTCAGCATTGGTCAAAAACACTAAGATCGGAAATTTCGGAATACTTCGCTGAATGTTGAACTCTTTTGTTGAAAATTCTTATTTTTTTTTTTTAGGACTAATCATTATAGTGAAAGCTTTTACTAATTTGTCGGAACTTGTTTTCCTTTGTTTCAAATTTAATTTCCTCGAATTTAAAGATAACTGTTCCTTTTTCGCAGAAAATTTATGTTTTTGATTGAACATTTCTAATTTATAGTTGGAAATCCATCGTTTTCGATAGAAAGAAGATCTCTTTCATTGAAAATTTCTCCTTTTGAGTTGAAAATGCATATGTTTGGTTAAAATTTACCTTTCCTGGTTGGATTTGAATAATTCATATTTCAAGTAAAAATCTTTATGCGTTGGAATTTTCACTATTATATAATATATATGCTTCGTTGAGCAATCATCTTTTCGGTTTGAAATTAATATTTTCTTTTGCAGGAATAAAATTTCAAACTAATAATATAACCATTCCATTTCGACTTAAAAATTATTATTTGAAAATATTAATGTTGGAACATAATTTATTTTGTGCCTATATTTCCAAAAATTTTTGATTCAAAATCAAAATTTTTTTAATCATAATATCAACTATTACATGTTACTCCAAGAATTCATATTTGTTTCTACAAACTGTTCTATTTGCTTCTAATTTAGTCCTAGAAATTCAAAAACTGAATAGAAAAATGAAACTTTTCATTTGAAAATGAAATATTTTTCAATTAAACAGTTTTGTTAAAAATCAATGTATTTTTGAAAATTTTACATTTTTAGTGGAGCATTATTTTTCTCAGTAAAAAATTCATTATCATGTTTGGAAATTAAAATTTTCAATTAAAAACGCATTTTTCTTGGTTGTGAATTCTACCACTTGGTTAGAAGTTGAACTACTTTGTTGAAAATCAATTCTTTTTTAATATGGACTCCTTTTGTTAGACATTTAAATATTCCATTAGGTGAAAATTTCTTCTTCGAGAGTGAAAAACTTCGAAATACAACCATTTGTTACAAAGTTAACCTATTCGATAAAAAATGGACTTTTTCGTGGAAAAATAATAGTTTTTTGTAGGAAAATCGAGTCTTTTGTAGATGAGTGGTCTACCTAGCTCCAAGATTGACCAACATTCATGGGAATAGATAATTTTGTTGAAAATTCGTCTTTTTGGTAGAGCATCAGCCTTCTTTGATTAAAATCATATTTTCTTGTTGTTGAGAATTCAACTATGCAGTTGAAAATCCATCTTTCTCGGTGAAATTCAACTAGTTGGTTTAGAATTAAACCATTTCTTAAAAACAGTAACTTTTTGGTAGAAAAATTATATCATATTTTTTATCATTAGAAAAGAGCCCAAATCCATCAAGAATTGAGTTTTAGGCAGAATTTTGTCCCCAAAAAGTGCTTTTGGCTAAACTGTGCGACGCTGAGTCAGCATGAAGTAGAAACAACTGTCTCTACAGCAACCAAGATGAACGACCCATGTGTTCATGTCAGAACATGTAAGATTTGTATTACACGGATTGAAATATTCGTGATGCGAAACAATACAAGGCGTGTACCATATATTAATAGATATTTTATCGCTTCTCGAATTTGTCTCGGATTATCCAGCTCAACGTCAAAAAGGGAAAGTGTGAGGCTAAAATAAGCATTGCATAAGAGACCGTTCAGAAAAAACACTCAAGACAAAAAATGGTTAAATCAACCAGATCAAAACCAACACGAATGCGTAATATGTCCTCACTATGTATTCTGGTTAGAAGTATTAAAAATCGTTATTATCTACATGTTTTATTTAGTTTTCCTGATGAATTTCACCAGAATTTTTTGTGAGCATAAGCAGAGTCTTTTGCTACACATCATCCATGTAGCTGAGGAATAGAACATTCTGAACAATATAACTATGATTTCTAGTAAGCTGAACTAGATGTTCTGTTTAACTAAACCAGAGGTTCTGGTAAACTGAACCGGAAGTCCTGTTAATATCGACGATCTTCGGAGTAACGTTGACTCTTCCGAAGGCAATAATTTGCGGAATGAACCAGAATTTATGATAAGAATAACAGAATATTTTGCAAAACATCTTTCAAGTAGCTGAGGAGTAGAATACTCTTATCAATATAACTAGATGTTCTGCTAAATTGAACCAGATGTTCTGGTCAACTGAACCAGATGTTCTGGTCAACTGAACCAGATGTTCTGGTAAACTGAACCAAATGTTCTGGTCAAATGTTCAGATGTTCTTGTCAACTAAAACCAATGTTCTAGTAAAGTAAACCAGAAGTTCTGGGAAACTTAACCAGATGTTCTGGTCAATTGAACCCGATGTTCTAGGGATCTGGACCAGATGTTCTGGTGAATTGGACCAGATGTCCTGTTCAACTAAACCAGATGTTCTGGTAAACTGGACCAGATGTTCTGGTAAACTGAACCAGGTGTTATAGTCAACTGAACCAGATTTAATGTTAAACTGAACCAGTTGTAATGGGAAACTGAACCAGATGTTCTGGTAAACTGAGCCAGATGATCTGGTAAACTGAACCAGAAGTCCTGTTAATTTCGACGATCTTCGAAGTTACATTGACTCTTCCGAAGCCAATTATTCAGAGGAATGAACCAGGATTTACGATAAGAATAACAGAATCTTTTGCAAAACATCTTCCGAGTAACTAAGGAATAGAGTATCCTGATCAAAATAACTAGATGTTCTGATAAATTGATCCAGATGTTCTGGTCAACTTAACCGGATGTTCTGGTCAACTGTTCCGGATGTTCTGGTCAACTAAAACTAATTTTCGAATAAACCGTACCAGATGTTGTGGTGAACTGAACTAGACGCTCTGGTAAACTCAACCAGATGTTCTGGTTAATTGAACCCGATTTTCTTGTCAATTGAACCCGATGTTCTGGCGTACTGGACCAGATGTTCTGAGGAACTCAACTATATGTTCTGTTCAACCAAACCAGATGTTCTGGTAAACTGGACCAGATGTTCTGGTAAACTGAATCAGGTGTTATGGTCAACTGAAGCAGATGTAATGGTAATAATTTAAGGAATGAGCCAGAATTTATGATAAGAATAACAGAATGTTTTGCAAGACATCTTCCAATTAACTGAGGAATAGAATATTCTGATCAATATAACTAATTGTTCTAGTAAATTTAACCAGATATTCTAGTCAACTGAACCAGATGTTCTGGCCAACTGTTCCGGATGTTCTCGTCAACTGAAACGAATGTTCTAGTAAACTGAACCAGATGTTCTGGTCAATTGAACCCTATGTTCTAGAAAAATGAACCAGATGTTCTGGGGAACTGAGCCAGATGTTCTCCCGAAGACAATTATTTAATGGAAGAACCAGAATTCCTGATAAGGATAACAAGACCTATTTCGACCAGATGAGTTTAGTCACACAACCCACAAACTTTTTTTAACTGTACATTACATTCTTTTTATGATACTTCTTACCCCTTCCCTCCTTTGTGACAATCGAAGAAAATATGTAAGTACTAGAGATTTTCACCTATAAGGATGATTTCCAAATCGAACAGTTTAAGTTTGTACAAACAAATAATTTTATTTTAGACAAAACAGCTGAATCTTCAACCAATCATTCCTTCCCTCACTTCCCACCCCAGGACAGTGACGTTTTTTTCAAACAGCCCCTAAAGATACTGGATTGAAAGCGTCCAAAATGATATTTATTCCCGAAATCTTTGAAACAAAATTCGGAAGGTTTTATTGTTCTGACAGTGTTATTCCTTAGTACAGTGGATGATCATCAGACACATGGTCTGCAAAGTGCATTAGTATCCATAACAGTAGAAACTCAATTTCGGGAGTTCATGTGAACGGGGACGAGGTTAAGAGGCCAAAAAGGCTTTGATAGCTGTCGTCAGTTCACCTCCAGTGTCATGTCCAGTTGACCTATGATTTTATTTCACATAACTGTCAGTCTATCCTAAATCAACTCTTCCAAACACAGCAAATGCTCTACTTAAGACTCAAAACAGGATTGAAATACAAGACAAATATTCCTAGGAGAAAGGCTGCAGTACAGTCCAATGTTGACGTTTGTGGCTCTATAAATAAAAATTTCAGTTAGAATTCACTGAAGGGTGGCTCCAATTAGGCAAATTTGTAAGTGATTCGTGTGTAACTTTCAAGAACCTCAATTAGCTCTCATTTTCTCTGAATTGTAAAGAAGGGACGAGAACGACATATGTCCAAGGCATAAAACTTAAGCAAACAATTGCGTCCTTTTGAAAGTACAGATGTGAACTAACCACCGAGACAATAAGAGCGAAATTCGCTTCCTTTGCTGTAAAGGAAGTGGTTGGGGTCAAGTGACCCCAAACGATGAGAAGCGCAATGATATTTCAAGTAATGACAATAATTTTGTTTAAGTGGGGTGGAGATGTCAGGAAGATCTTGAACTATGTCAAGCCCCCACGATTTCTGTCTGTAATATCCATTTTTGTAATTTGAGGTGATTAACGTTCCTGAAAATAATGAAACACTGCTTCATTCCTTTGATCGCTAATCAATATCGACGTGATTGTATAATAAGGGAAAGGAATTATCATGAGAAGTGAATGAGAAAATTTCAAAGGAGGAATAACAGTAAGAAATGAGAGTGAAAGTGCGACTTTCAGGGTCATTCATGCATCACTAATATCCTTTGGCAGTGGCTATGAGTCATTAATAAATTGTTGCTTCAGTGCTTCTCTAATGTAGAAGGTAGGCAAGGCGTGTCGGGCATTCCGGGCAGTGGGAAGAATACAGAATTATCAGTCAGCACGAGCCTTGTCTAGGCTGTAGATATGCCCACTAGTACAGTCGCTGTTCAGGAAGGAATCAAGAGTTGTCTGCAATACTTGTTTCGCAACCCAACGATGATGTCATATAGGACAACGTACTGCACTTCTGACATAGTTCCATGAACCTCTTTATATCTTGTGAAGCGAGCTCGAGACAAAAGGAATTGTTCACTTCCGTCAATATTTATCAATTGGCGCTGATCCTACGACAAATGAACTAGACCAAGTAGATCACGAATTGAGGATCTATCAAGAATCTATCCTTCTAATAGATTATGACGAATTGGTTTTAGAATGATGTAATATGTCATCGAACGCTTTTTATGTGTCACTCAGGAAAATCTTTTGTTGACTTGCTCAATGTAATGAGTTGGTCATTGTCAATCTAATTCTGAGTCACCGAAGATGGTAGAAAATAATGATTGGAAGTAGAGTACTAATCGACAGCCTCATGCATATGCTATTGCTCTTAGGCATTCTTGGGCATCTTAATTAGTTTTGTTCTATGAAACAAACTCTGTAGCATCCGTCCACTAACTAGATTATTACGAATGTTATGAACACAATGCAACAATCATTCATATCAACAACTTCAACATAAAATAGATATGCAAACTAAATTCACGAATTCTCCGCTGCTTCTTGCCTCTGCTAATGCTGCTAGGCATCTTTAGAATTTCATAACCATTTCGCTCATGAAATAGCAAGAAAATTGAAATTGAATTGAGACGAGGCAAGCTCATAGGAAAATGGAGCACTTCGGTTTCAGAATGATCACCTGATGAAATGCAATATCATACTCGTGGGTGTAGTGAAGAAGCTATAGGTTGAATATGTACGTATATATGTGGAGCAGGAAAGCAGGTGTTTTTGCGAAACGTTGAGTTGTGGTGGAGGCTGGCGTTTGTCGAGACTCGTTTGAGGCTGTTAGCATCCTTTGCGCCGCCAAACCAAAATCCTTGAGTCTCCTTGGATCTTTCACCGATCCTCTCTGATCTTCTCACACCTGGCTGGCTCTACCGGCCTAGGCGGTTTGTCCGGGTTGTTTCGCGATTCCTCTTCGTCTTGATTCTTGCTGCTACCTGTCTTGCCGGCCCTCGCGTTTCGCCCTTTCCTCCATCCCACTTCCTCCCTCTGCATATCAGCCTAACCTTCCCAGCAACGTGCATACACGAACATTTTTCCTCCCTGCCTTCTTCTTGTTCTCATTCTCATTCTTCAGTACTCGTCTTGTTATGCAGAGTTATGCTCTCCTCCTCGTTGCCCGGCATGTCCAATGTCCAACTCTCTGCAAAAGGTTTCAAAGATTCGACGACACAACGATCATGCCGGAAGAAGAAGCGATTCTGGGACCCTTGATTGAAGGGGAAGGAGGTCGATTTGGAATCGGAAATACGTGGACGCATTTTCTTTCCTTATGATCCAATCAGATCAATGACAAGGCTGACGATTTTTAATGAGGAATAAATAACGATGCATGCGGATGAATAATTTTTCGGGAAGCAAGAAAAATCCGTCTTAGCCCGTATTTGAAAAGGGAAGGCCACTATAAATGAGAGCTGAATATAATAACATACGATAATTGATCACGTGACAGTCACCTACTCTTGAAGTTGATTTAAGCCACAGCATGTGACATTGGAGAAATACGTGTAAGGGATATTCAGCAACAATTGTGGGTATCAATCCTCAAATATTTATTTAAATCACACTGTGAGTTTGATCGCCGATTCTTTTTCTCACGAGCTCTGAGCAAAATCGGTCCCATTTGTACTCAAGGCTCGAAGACATCGGCACTTAAGATGTTCTCGTCGAAGCAGCGTCGCATGAATATGGATTGGCTTATAATACCGGCTGAGATAGTGCTGTTGACCAGTGCTGCAAATGTGGAAATAATTCTGAGAATAATTGTAGTAAAGATAGGTATTTCGACTTCAATCGTGTGCAGAACTATAAATCTTTTGTAGAAATTGCAGCTTTTCTCCTTTGGTATATGGTTTTGTTTTTATAGTACATATAATGCTCTCTAGAACTCTTCCGATTGGCCAGGGCGCTCCACTGTCGGGGCTGCTTGAGCCTTATTAGCCAATGAAGTATTTTTTAGAGAACTGACGAAGATTGTGAGTCAAATCAAATTGGTATTATATCCTCTGTCCCTATGAGTGTTGTTGGGGTATTGTAATCTTCTTGCGAAGACAATTTTTTTGCCAAATAAAATGCTACGTCCTTCTTCGATATGATGCTCAGCTTATGCTGATTACGTGAAATCTTCCAACATGAATATAACCTGATGTTTTCCATACGTTGTCTCACTGTTCTCCTGGTTTCCCTAATATGGACTTTTCCACAAAGGCAAAATTTGTAATACTTCCATATCAGTAACAGGTGCCTTTTTGGGGTTGCTTAGAGATTGTCAGTTCTTCGCAGGTGGTTTGGGAAGGGTTTGGATATCGCATCTGTTGAGATATCTTTCCATTTAGCCTTTACCTTTAATGAGGGGTAGAATGGTGATTGTTATTCTCTTTCTTTGGTAGGTTTTGTTGACTTATTTTTTCCAGATTGAATCTCTTATTGCTTCATCAATTCGTTTGAGTGATCGTGCTGCATCAGGATTTGTTCAAATTTATTTAATTTCTGTTGTAAGCTATCTACATCTCTTATGCAGACAGCCCTCTATACAAAAGAAATAATGACTGATTGTTTTTGAGATTGCATGTTCAGGGGAAGGTTCTGTTCGATATATTCCTATAGTGCAATACTATAACTAAAAGTAAAGTGCGGGAGACTTTGAAAAATACGATCGTTAGTAGACGAATATGGTTATTGTTTGTTAGTTTAGGAGACCAAATTACAATATAAATCGCCGAAGAATTTGTATCGGTACATTTGTTAACAGTATTATTAGGATGAAATAAGGTATTTTGAGTTTCGATCGTCTACAAAACTACAAAAATTTATCGGCGTTCCGCGAACGTTGCAGCTCGCATCTTCAGGATTGGCCTAAAGTAGTATTATTAGGTTTCACTATGTAGAACATTTCCTCAAATATGTGCTCCTTATGAAAACTATCCTTGCTTAAAATTTGAGCTTTGATAAAGTGAACATTGTGATAGAAAATTTCCTAATGCGAGACTAATTCGGTGCCCTCTGAGGCATTATTACTGTCATTTAGAAGTTTGAATGTTTTCTTAGCCTGTCCTCAAAACATGTATTGATTATTGTACTATATCTCTTCTGCATTATATGTTAATCAACAACACCTACACCATTGTTACTTGTGTAAAGGCGCCAGCATTTTCCTTTGAGCTTGGATTGGTGGAAGATTCTAGTTTCCAGATGTTCCAATAGGATCTTGGCTATTGCAAGTTGAATTTAAGATCGCATTGCTGCTTCTGAAGTTTGCTTGTAAGACTGATTACTGGAAACGAAGTATGTATTTATTGTGATACTGTCTTATCAAAGGTATGAGATCGAAAAGGGAATTTGCAAATAATTTGATAATACCGATTGTATCAGAGATAAGTACTTTTGAAGGGACGGATACTGCGTCAAAACACACTAGTATGTCTTGTGGTTGAATCTGAATCTGTAGTGTCTTTTTTATTAGTCTTACGGATAAGCTATCAGCATGTTTCAATTTGATATTGTTTTTTTATCAAGTTCAGATTGAGATGTTGTTTTTTTGTCAAGTTTGGATCCTCTTAGAAGTTCTCCTGTTTTGCTGACTACTGATGTTGTGGCGGCTTGTTCAAATTTTTGTTCCGTATTATGAGTTATAAGATCGATTATTTTGTTGTTTGGTCTTCTGCAATCATTGTAATCTTCATATTGCCTTTCTCTGCTGTTATATTATAATGAAGTGATTATGAATGGATTCATCAACTTCTGTTTTTTCTCGTTCTTTGAAGTCTGAGAAGGGAAGTTTGGCTTGGCGTAAGCTGTTGTCCGTCCTATGTCATACGTCTTTAGCAAATTTTCGGTTTTGCATAAGATTGAAATTTGAAATAAATTCTTGTATTTCGATGAATCTTCGTGAAAGCATCTAATATATAATTTAGAGAATAATTATTGATTCGTGAATTCCGAAACCTGCTTTTGCAACTAGGATTGAATATGGCTTTTTCCAGAAGTTACGACTGCGGTTAAGGCTACCTGCGCTACTGGTAGTTATCAATTTAGATATTGTTTCGCTGTCAAGGGCAGATCCTCTTGGGAGTACTCCTGTTTTGCTGACAACTGTTCTTCGTCTTTCCCAATCTATAACTTTTGTATCGCTTCTGTCTGCAGATAATATTGTGACGTAATCTTTCTAAATGGATTCATCAATTGCTGTTTCTTGTTTGTTTTTTCCTCATATTGTAATAATTCATCGTGAAAGCATCGAATCTATAATGTAGAGAATAATCATTGATTTCGGAATTCCAAAACCTACTTATTGCTTACTTTTCACTAACGTTCCTCTTGAATTGGTACTCAGAGGTATTGAAAACAGATGGGACTTTATTAAAACCAACACAC
>WSXT02234746.1:0-16019 GCA_011762715.2 Neuroterus valhalla | reverse complement strand
CGGGCTCACGAATCTCCGTGGCCCGCCGAAGCTCTTCCAGAGTGCGAGGCGGGAATCGAACCCACAACCAGACAGTACCGTGGGTTCAAAGCTCACGCCTTAGCCCTCACGACCAACTGACCACTCAAACAATTTGTTATTATTCATAACAATATTCTCTGGGAATAATTGTACAAAGTTGCGGTTTTTTCTGAAGTTTACAACTTATTGTCCACTTTCCACATGAAGTGGGTAATTATTTTATTCAATGTAGCAAAAATAATTGTTTAAACAACTTGTAAATGTTTATAGCTATCTTCTTCTAGATTAATACTACATAGCTGTGGTTTTTTCCTGAAATTTCAAACTTTTTATTACTTTTCAATTAGAGTAGAGTAATAATTAATTCATATTAGGAAACTAATTATTTAAAAAATTTATTATAATTGTTAATAATATTTTCTTTGCTTACCGATAGAAACTTGCGGTTTTTTCTGGAATTTTCAACTTTTTGCCCACTTTTCACTTGAAGTTTTTTGTTTTAATAATTTTTTTTTTCAACATTGGGAAAAGAACAAAAATAATTTACCTAAAACAATACAATACTATTTAAAATAATATTCTCTCGAATATTTATTTATTATTTGGTCACAACTAAAAATGTTAAGCAATGTTAAACATTTCAGAAAAAACTACAACTTTCTAGCACTTATCTAAGAGAAAATGGTCATGAACAATAATTAATTGTTTAAATAAGCATGTTTGTTAACTCGCATTAATTACTACCTCACTAAGTAGGAAGTTGATAAAAAGCCTAATAATTTAGAAAGAAACCGCAACTTTTCAGCACTCGTCTAAGGGAAGATAGGTATTAACATTAATAATTTGTTTAAAAAATTATTTTTGTTGAATTGAATCAAATATCAACTCAATTCAAGTGAAAAGTGGGCAAAAAGTTTAAAATTTCAGGGGAACCCATAAGTTCCTATCATCAAACAGATAAAATATTAATAACAATGATAATAAATTGTTCAAATAATTTGTTTTTGAACATGAATTAATGATTACTTTACTCCAATTGAAAAAAGATAAAAAGTTCAAAATTTCAGGAAAAAACCGCAACTATGTAGTACTAATCTAGAAGAAGATAGCTATAAACATTCGCAATTTGTTTAAATAATTATTTTTGCTAAATTAAATAAAATAATTACCCACTTCAAGTGAAAAGTGGACAAAAAGTTGTAAATTTCAGAAGAAACCGCAACTTTGTAGCATTATTCTGAAATAATATTGTTATAATTATTAACAAATTGTTTGAACAATTTTTTTTTAGAATTTAATTGATCGTTACCTCGCTCTAGCTGAAAAGTTTAAAATAAGTTGAAAAATACAGAAAAAACCTTGACTTTCTAAAACTTTTCTAAGAGAAAGTTGCTTAAAACAATAATGAATTGTTTAATGAATCTGAATAAAAATCTAATTATCAGTATGAAGTAGTATTTCATGTATTTGAAACAATCTGCGTTAAAAATACCGCAAAAAAATATTAATTAGCGCCAAAAACTCGAAAAACTCATTTTTTCACTTATGGGGTTTTTTTCGGGACCCTATAAAACAAATATTTTATTTGCATTCTGTGACTAATTGTGAAGAGAAATGGTGAATTTCGAACTCGATTCATCTAATATTGAGATTTCTGAATAAAATTAACAAAAGCGTCTCCTTTTCTTATGGAAAATACGTGTTAAACTTCACGGAGCTTGCGGCACCTCTAAATATATTTTTTTTCAAAACAAAAAAAATGCACTCATTTCATTGTGGATTCGAACAAATTTCCGGGCGTTTTGCATAAAAATTCGAAAGAAAATTTTTGTGATGCATTTTTTGATCACCCTAAATTGTACAGTCATATTTTGTTCGCCTGCTATCTTCATCTAACCTTATCTACGGTGCTTGGATAGGAAAAAAAGTTTGCCTGATATGAAGCTAAAATAAAACTGCCGAGATCTCTTCCCAATGACTCTAGATCATAGAAAATCATCCCCTCAAAATCCGATCTGATCCTTTTTTGAACATATTTTAGAAATGAGATTTTTATTCAAATTATTTGAAAATTGATATATATTTCAAGAAGTTCAGCATAAATTGGGGTCGAGTTCCGTTTATAAGGTTAATTCATTCTTTCTAACATTAGAAAATATAATAATAAATACGTATTAATAATATAATAATATATATTAATAAACAGAAATGGACCGACGTCTCCATGAATTTCTGGATCAAAGAGTTTGACAACTTCCATCAACAATTTCTGCATGCATTGCCTCAAAATACCTCTCCATGCTAGTTCTTTGAGACTAACTTTAGTTTTAAAGGCCACGAAAGAGCTTCCTCTCGACCGACAAGGTGCACTAGACCATTCCAAAACAAATGGTTAACAAACCCTTGTAATATATGAAGTTCTGAAATTGTACATTTATCAAGAATTAACAAATAGTCTTTTTCTTTGGAGAGTGGCTCATTTATTGTACTGTGGCAGTTCTTAGCTAATTTTTTATTTTTGCCAAGAGAAATAAACTTGTCATAATCTTGTCTCAAATCACCAAATGTTTTAAGAGGTGAAACTCCCATTTCCTTGGACACCTGATTTTCGGTCACAAATTTCCTCAAATCAAGAAGACTAACAAAGCTATAAGGACAAGGATACATTGCTCGACATATGAATAACTTGACTACATTCATCCGACATGTCAGAATTTGATACTAATAATTCTAATATAAAAGGAATGACACCTATCGTCTGGGCTGATGCTGAAAAACTGCTTTAAACTGTATTAGGAAGACGTAATTTTGTTGGTGACTATTTCGTTAAAGTAATGGCAGATGGTGCTCAGGGTTTTTTAAAAATTTGCTTGACAATAATTCCTCACACATCAACTAAGACTGATCCGGAAAATGATATACCTAAAAGACATAGAAGAATTGATTCTCAGAACAGTATGAAAGCATCAAATGCAGAAACAAATGTTAAAAAACTAATTATGCTGTGTATAGTACCTGACGTCAAAGAAAGCTATGAAAAAGTTAAACTTCTACGCAATTGATTGAAAAATAATAATATTTCTTTCAAATTCGTCTCTGATTTCAAAATATTACTGATCGTGAATGATCAACAAACGGTAACGTCAATAGAAAGTTTCTCAAATTTGGGAAAGACGAAAAATCAATCTTATTACTGACTCTTCATATCCGCAAAGACTGAAAAATGCCACCGTTGAGTTCTCATCTCTTCATATTTGAAGTGTAGTTATGAATAGTGAAGGTTTCTGTGAATCTAAAAAGACTTATAAATTATTTTTGTGTTAACAAGTCATGATGTATTCATATTCATGCATCCTCGTTTAACCTATTATATCGAAATTATCATTATTTCTGTTTATTAATATATATTATTAAATTATTAATATGTATTTATTATTGTATTTCCTAATGTTAAAAAGAATAAATCATTCTTATAAACAGAATTCAACCCCAATTTATGCTGAATTTCTTGAAATATATATCAATTTTCAAATAACTTGAATAAAAATCTTATTTTTAAGATATCTCCAAAAAAGGATCAGATCGGATTTTGAAGGGGTGATTTTCTATCATCTAGAGGCATTGGGAAGAAATGCCCGAAGCTTTATTTTAGCTACATATCAGGCAAACTTTTTTCCCCTATCCAAGCACCGTGATCATAGATAGCGAGAGAGAGCGTCCTGCGCTGTCTATCGGTAGTTTCGCGATACTAACATTCCATCGCGATTTACTTATTCATTACACACATATCGAACGACTAATTTTACGTTCAGTACAAATAATAATTGATCTGTCTTCTGTGAAAATGTAGATTTTCCTTGTCATAAAAATTGTACCATTTAAATCGAAGAGACCGAATTACGAATAGAAAAGTGTGGTTTTTTTTTCGAAATGCTAAATTTAATTATAATTTCTTGACGTAACTAGGAGATGTACAATTAACATCAGGGGTAACAAAAAAATATAATAAAAATAAGCGATTTACAACCGTATGCTCTGAAAGACAAAGATTTTGGTGAAAATGTGAGTACAATGCCATACATTATCACTATAATGGATAAAGTCGAATATTTCATTCTAAACCACAGTTCCAACAGCACAAATCAAATAGAAGCATATCAAAGTCTTTTGGCTTATAATTTCTAGTATGCTTGTTGGTGCTGGTTTTGTCGTAATAATTAAGTGCCAAGATTTCAATAGTACTTTTCTGATTTTTATATTAACAATTTCTTCACATTTTAAGTGCTAACATATCCTGACGATTTTGTGAAATACATACACACTCTGGATCTCAAACAAACTTTGAGAAAAATGAAAGCCTATAGCTCCACGTTCGAACACGAGCAATTTGATACCCTCAAAGGTTTGCCATTTCAGATTTTTATGGCTTAATAATAATACTATATGAGGAAGGAAGGGGGAGTTGGTGTAGGAAAATTATATGAAGTCCGGCCAAAAGATATTTTTACGAATTTTTGTATATGAGAGTAAAAATGCATAATATAAATTCTTCAGAATTACCTAAAAAGTACCTCTTTCTCTCCATGATTGAAATACTACACTTCCTAGAGTAAATTTCAAAGAAACTGCCGTCAATCTGCATAACGGTGAAAATAAAAAAATGGACAAATCATGTAATTTGGATATTCTTCACCCGTGTAATTTTCAATTTCGACTCCGAATAGGTGAATTTCATCTGTTTTTGCGTCTCCGAATGTCTTTTTACGAGTTAACGATCTTGTATCATTTGAAAGAAAGCTTGAGATCTTATTGTTGATTATTATTTTCCTCATACCACAACCCCACAAAACAAAAAGTCGATTTAGGTTCAAAATGAAGAAAATCAATTGATCGAAGGAAACTCCTTTTCTCAGACGTTTTTGCGATAGCTGAATCCGAATCCAGAGTCAGTTTGATATCATCAGTTCAGGATCAAGGTCAAGTGAAGGTCAGGTTAGCTTAGCAATCCACTTATGAAGGTTTCTTTATCAACGTAAAATATTTTATGAAGTTTTCTTCTCTGCTTCAGGGACATGATACTCCCAAGTTTTTTGATATACAGTTGTGTTGTTCCATGAATGAAGATAATCATTCCGCTTTATCCTTTGCTGAACCTTTACCTCTGAAAATATAATAAATCTCTTCTTGATTTATTGTTTTGGGAGCCTTGTAGTATTAACTACCCCCACTCATCGTTTTACGATTTTTGATTTCGGCGTAGTCCAAATAAAATATTCATTGAATGAAATATTTTCACTAAAATCGATTGAACTTGGCAGTTTATATCTTCAACTGCTGTATATTGAAAAAAAAGCAAGAATCCAAAGACCAAATTCGGATGAACATGTTCGAATGTACCTATTGAGATTTCGAAACATAACATAAGAATTAAGAATCTGCCCGCTGCGCGGGCACATTCTCAACACGCGCGGCTCGCTTTGCTCGCAAGTTTAACGCATCTGTCGGATCTCGCGCTTCGCACTCTATAAAAAATTCACCTTCCGCTACGTGCTCGGTTTTTAACTTCCCCACATTTATGTATGAAGCTTTTGGAACTAACAAGCAGAACGTCGCCTTCTGAAATTTAATTGGTAACTCTCTTTTGTTTAAAGCTTCTTTTCGGCTTTAACGAATACATTCTTATGGCGTGTCTCGTGCTGCGCCCTCGATTAAAATTTATTCAAAACGCAAACTTTTCTGTTTTATCCTTAACGCTAATATATGAAATGTATATTATAAGAACTTATATGCCTCGTACTTTGTTTTGTTCTTCGGAGGATGTGGCTCTTCTTTCTCTAATATTATTTCTGCAGTTGGCTAACGAACTTGACCTTCAGTTTTCGACACTTAATAAGAGTACCAAAGGCCAAACCAATAGATTAGTTTCTCAAAAAGTTATCGTAGATACAAATTCGTAAAAACATGTTTTTTGGGTTCGGTGGGTCTCGAGACGCGGACATTTGACGAAAACGAGAGGGGTCAAATTTTACACAAATCTAATACCTTCTCTAATGAGAATGTTAAAAGACTAAAAATGAACGAGAAAGTAACCTCAAAAACCCTCTCCTCTTTTCTTATTTTTATTACTCTCAGAAAGACAATACAATGGCATTTAAAAATATATCAACGCATATTTTTTACACCCTTATCAAGGTAAGAAATCTCCCAGAGATTTCATATTAAAATGGATGAATCTCATTGGGATTTCAGGGAGAGAGCATTCTGGGCCCTCATAAGTTTTGACCTGCTGGGAGATTCCTTACCTTGATAAGGGTGCTTGGTGAACACCGAAACGTTAGTAGATTCTTGAATGTTACTGCAATGTGTTTTTGAAAATAATAAGAACATAAAAGACAAAAGGTGAAAAAGGAGGAGGAAGGGGTTTTGGAGGTTGATATCTCTTTTATCTCTCCTCTTTTCAAGTCTGATGTTTTTTTTCAATTTCAATAGGTACATTCGACGGTGTTTGTCTAAATTTGGTCGTTCAATCCTGTTTTCTTTTTCAATTTCCAGGTGTTGCATGTAATAACTCAAATTTTGAACGCAAGATAGAAATTTGTTCTGTTTTTTTTTTCAATTTCAAATTCCTTAAATTTCCAGTTAATGGTAAATGTCAATATCTTTCTCTCGACGATGAATATTTTTCCTGTTAATTCTTGTTACACTTGTCCCACAGTTATGACAGTCCTCTTCACATAATAGTTCTTGCCAACATGCAGGTTTCACATATATCAAATTTCCAGATTCTTTTTTGGAATCATATCTTGTCATCATCGTGTAACAGGCTCCCCATACTTCGTATAGTATTCACTTTTTAATTAGAAACATCAATCCCAAAAAAATTCTTGCAAATTCTCTTAACACTCTTTAATATTGGTCTGCGCTTATAGCTGCAAAGTCATAATTGGCACACATGTAAGAAAATGCGTCAGGATTTCCTTGCATAAATGTTCAGATGAAGAACTCGCTACTTTTGTTTGAAACAAAGTTTTTATAGCCTCTCATGTCTCCTCAGGTTTAGGAATGAGATCTTTCCGACTCTGATCATCACTGGCTTCGATACCATGATGCACATAATTCTATACTCTGCCTTTTAGAGCAGTTGCTATCATTCTCGGTATCATTATCGGTAGTAAAGATTTTTTATTTCTGTCAAAAGATAGGAGTATCACTGCAGATATTGAGTCACAAGCTCAGAAACCAAAATTAGACTTATCAGTGACACTACACTATATCCATTGATCATAACAAAGATTTTAGGGTTGCTAAAGGTCGCGGGGATGATTCGACACTACCTTTCCTTAACTTTATATTCAGAAAGCCCGCTGCATTTTGCATTGGTCATCTTAGCTAGGCTGGTTTTAATATATATGATAGATTTTATCTTAGTAGTAAGTAAAATACCCTTCAGCTGGTTCGGTAGCGCTGGGTATGCCAAGGGCAAAGGGCCCTACATGTTAAATTTTTTTGAAAATCTGGTGATTTTAGCAGAGCTGAAATTAACAGATATAGTCAATTGGACAGTATGCATTGTAGAAACAACATTCAGCTGACATTTTACTGCTGGATAACCTTTTCAGCTGACTCGAAAGACAATTGTATCAGCGCCCGCATATACGTGGTTATACGGCACTCTAAGACTGCACTACATGCACAAATGTTTCTTTGCCATTGGAATAATAGTAAAATAAATCATGAAATAAAGGTTCGACAATAGCGTTCAACAATTAAAACAAACCGATATACTCAATATAGGGGGCCCTGCAGTACAATTATACCAGCGTGTGCACACAGGCGGTTGAACTGCAATGTCGCGTTTTGTTTATTGCACCTATCAGCAATAAATTGCTAGATCAATGATTTTTACATTTCGTTAAATAAGAAAAAGACAAATAACTTGAATCTTGTTTGGGCTATTGTTGTGTCACTTGAGTTATTTAGATCGTTTACGTCAATAAGCATCACGCTGAAAATTTATGAATGGTGCTTCTCAATTTCAGTGGCAATTTATTGTTTTAAATTGACGCTTGTATAGAAAATGATACAACTATATTTTCGTTGAAGATATTTGCAAATATTTCAAAGTGTGTTCCAATAAATAATCATATCTTATTAATCATGCTGCGTTGTAATATGGATAGGAAAATTTTGATTAAAAAAGAAAACTAAAAATTAAAATGTTAAAAATGCCTACTCATTTAGTTTTCACAAAAAATGACTGTTTAAATATCGCTTTTTTAAAATAATAATTTGTAGTAGGTGTTTCGAATGAAACTAAAGCAACGGACTGTATTTTTAATTCTGTACCATTTTTCTGACGGATAAGACTGCACTGGGTGACACAAAAGAAACACACGACTGGTTATTACATTTGAACAGGAATGACGCCAGAAAGCGCGGTCATTTTATTGAATAACAAACAAAAGTAAGGACAGGTGTTTGACTAATCTCGCTGACAGCAACAGGCGAACTGAACTTGTGAAATACATAAATTTGGAGAACGATAGCGAGAATGTGTGAAGCTGTGTGTGAATGCATGAGTAAATGGAATAAGACGTGTGTATGTTGATAAGAATATAATCATAAGAGACCGGCTAAAGAAATCAATATTTTGAACGTCGCAGCTGACTAAATAAGAATTCAGAAACTCGTAATATAAATACGTAATTTTAAGAAACATGACAGAAACAATAAAACGACATTTCAATCTTGAACATTCCGCCCGCCTTTCGTCGCAGACGGAATCGAATCACTTTACATGTGTTCATTTATGTCACTTGTCGCACGTGGAAGAAGACACAACTTAACAATCGGTCGGGTTACTGAGTCTCGCTGAGTTTTTAGCGTGACGACTCGGATTAGACCATCGCTGCCATAATGCAGTTTAATAACCCGTCCCATTGCCCACTTCGTAGGAGGAAGTCTCAGAAGAGACCGGCTGAAGAAATCAATATTTTGGACGTCGCAGCTGACTAAATAGGAATTCAGAAACTCGTAATATAAATACGTTATTTTAAGAAAAATGACAGAAACAACAAAACGACAATCCAATCTTGAACAGTAGAAACCGTCATTATTGAATTGATTATTTTTTACTTTTCAGTTACTATTTTATGAATCATTTTTTATTTCTATTTTTTCAAAGTCGGTCTTTTTTTCTCAAAATTTTTTATGTTTATTTTCTACTTCTTAGCTTCTATTGTTTAAATCATTTTCGATTCCCATTTTTTTGGAGTTCGTCTGGTTTTTAAATTGAAAAGCTTTCTCACTCCATATAACAACGCTGTATGATTTGTGAGATATGACTATGTATTGGAAAACACTTCGAAATATTTACAAACGTCTTCAACGAAAATATAATTGTATCTTTTTTCAAACAAGTGTGAATTTAAAACAATGAATGGCCACTGAAATTAAAAAGCACCATTCATAAATTTTCAGCGTGACATGCTTATTGACGTATACCATTCAAATAACTCAAGTGACATGAAAAAAGCCTAAACAACATTCAAGTTAATCGTCTTCTTTTTCTATTTACGAAATGGAAAAATCATTGATCTAGCAATTTCTTGCTGATAGGTGCAATAAACAAAACATGACATTGCAGTTCAACTGCCTGTGTGCACGCTGGTATAATTGTATTGTAGGGCCCCCTATTTTGTGTCTGTCAGTTTGTTTTATTTGTTGAACGCTGTTGTCGAATGTTTATTTTATGATTGATTTCACTATTATTCCAATGGGCAAGAAAACATTTGTGCGCGTAGCACGGTCTTAGAGTGCCGTATACCCACGTATGTACGGGCGCTGATACAATTGTCTTTCGGGTCAGCTGAAAAGTTTATCCAGCAGTCGAATGTCAGCTGGATTTTGTTTCTACAGTGTATACTGTCCAATTGACTTTATCTATTAATTTCAGCTCTGCTAAAATCACCAAATTTACAAAAAAATTTAACATAAAGGGCCCGTTGCCATTGGCATACTTAGCACCACTGAACCAGCTGAAGGTCATTTTTCTTACTGCTAATATAAAATCTATCATATATATTAAAACCAGCCTTGCTGAGATGACCTATGGAAAAGTGCACCAGGCTCCCTGACTATTAGGAGGAAACTGTTGCTACTACTTGGTTCTGCAGTAGTGATCGTAAATGGACTTGCGCTCGATGACGTACACGGAGAAAAATGGATAATCAACCTGACCATCTAGAGTGTAAGATTGACGAAATTTCAGGTTCAACTATGGGATATCACGCTGGATGGTGTAGTGTACCATTCGTGGAGTGTCAAAATTTGAAGGTTAGCTTCACTATCCTGGAGTGTAAAATTGACGATCCTGGAGTGTAAACCTGACCATCCCAAGAGAGTTAAATCTATTATGTTTAGATACTCAAAATAATTATCTCTGATGGGCAAAACAACTATATCGCTGATAATCAAAACGATTATCTCTTAGAATTAAAACGACCATCTTAGATGGTCAATTTTCTTTTTTGAATCATTGAAAAAATAAATTTAAAATATAATCGTTCTTATACCAGAAACGCAGGTTTTCAAAAATAAGGAAAATATTCTTATTAATAGATTGAATGAGCACACAATCGAATTTCGATAGAAAATACGTATGAGTCTTATATCAAAAGATGAAATTTTTGTTCAAGTAATTTATAATATATTTGCTCATGATTTCTAATACAATCACAATATTATAACTCTATAAATATGATGCAAACCCTAACCTCAAAACTGTCAGTTTCATGGGGTCTCGGGACTCATTTATTAGGTTTAATAAATATTCACCAATATTTCGGATGCAAATCATAGCAGCCAAACTTTACTTTACACAACACTTTGCAGATCACATGTAAATTTACAATTTTAAAATGCAATTACTTTAGAAATTCAACTCGACAATGTTATAACTTCTAGCGCATCCTCTGTAAAAAATGGCGCTTTCTTCAACTTGCGTGCGCAACATACAAATTGAAAATGGTTAACTTGACTATCCCAGAGTGTAAATTACGTTATCCTAGATAGTGGGCTTTACCCTCTGGAATGGTCAAAATGAGTAAAATCAATATATTCAACTTCATAAACCTAGAGTGTGGATTCGATTATCCCTGAATGTGAGTTTGATTTTACGCGGATGGTTCAGTTGAACATAAAAAAAGGGTCTCTCTGGCTAAAGAGAAAAAAAATTATGGATCGTACATGATACACTCTGGAAGGTCGAACTGACCATCAATATTTTGACACTCAAACTTTAACACTCCATTTTTCTAAGTCTACTTAATGGTTTGGCTCAAAAATGTTTGCCGTAGTTGAGGGGAGCATCAGTAGTCAATAGAATCTCGCTCCTGTTGTCAAAATTTCCATACAAAATGATGACATTAAGCCTTACCTGAAAACGTCAAATAGACCCCGGATTCGGAAATAGCGATCCCGAAAATGTCTTGGAGTAGTGATGCATGCCGATTTGATAGTTTTTTCTCATTTTGACCTTATTTGACCTTGATATTGACCTAATGGAGTCTATCTGATCCTAGATTCGGATTCAGCAGCCCGGAAAACGTCAAAGAGTAGAGGATTCCTCCGATCCAATGGTTTCCCTTATTTTACCTTTCACTTGAAGTGAATATGGTGGTTCAACTCAGATTATATTTTCTTTTCTTTTGTAGGCTATGCGATTGATTTTAAACATACAAAACATATTTTATTATGCACCAACAGATGAGAGCAAGCATTTCATATCTAAATCGTGGGGTTGCACAGAGTGTTGTGGAGTATTTTCTTAGGAGTACGGTAAAAAGTCGCGGGTTTGAGTCATGGGAAGCGGTCAGGACACTGCTGTTTCCTGAATAAAGAGAAGAAGTAACAAAAAGGCATGACACGGGGTTTTATTCCGAGTGAATGAACAGCAAAGCCCAGTCCGTCTCGTACGCTCACAAATCCGCGAATTTCGCCTTTGGTTTTAAGGAAGGCCTTCTTCTTCTCTTCAAATGTCCCTGAGTTTTTATGTGATCTGGTGTCAAAACAGTTTCGTGTTTATTCAATGACCTAAGAGTTTATTCCGACATTTAAATTGAGAGATAATTACAAATTATTATTGATACATTTCTGACGATATAAACTGCTTGAAAAAGTATCACTCCAGAAATATCTTTCGTAATAATGCCTCGTTTCTAAGACGTTCTTATATTCTTTTTTTGATACACGATATCAATAAATGGCGTCGAAGGTGTGGGTTCCGTTTACATAGTTTGCCACACAATTCACATTTGAGCTCTGGCGTGACTATGCATCCGAATTTTTCGTAATAAGTTAAATGACATTCCATTATAGGTTAGTGCACACTTTTCGCAGCTGTCTATTTATTTCCTGATTAATCTCTTGATTCTTAATATATATGCTTCTTTTGGATTACGCTGTTTGAAACGGTGTAAAATAATATGTTTAGAAGAGCAACTTTTTCAATTTGTTTTGTGTACACAATAGGTGCAAACAAATTATGATTTGACAACTGCATGTTTCAAACGTTTATGTTGATTTAAACTCTGGAAAAGATTGTAACTTCGAGGACATTTGTCGCAAGAATACCTTATTTCCGGTGTGAGCAAATGGCGTGAAGTCATGTGGATTGACAAGTTGCTTTTGCGGTTCGTTGTATATCCACAAATATCGCATGTGAATTGTGATTCGACAGCTGCATGTTTCAGACGTTTATGTTGATTTAAACTCTGGAAAAGAGTGTAACTTCGAGAACATTTGTCGCAATAATACCTTATTTCCGGCGTGAGTAAATGGCGTGAAGTCATGTGGATTGACAAGTTGCTTTTTCGATTCGTTGTGTATCCGCAAGTATCGCATGTAAATTGTGGTTTGATGGCTGCGTGTTCTAATCGTTTATGAAGATTTAAGGAATATAAACAAATGTAACTTCGAGAACATTTATCACAATAATGCCTCGTTTTTGATGTCTGTAAATGGCGTGAAGTAATGTGATCTGACAAGCAGCTTTTCCTATTTGTTTTATGTCCGCAAAAATCGCAACTAAATTGTGGTTTGACTGCTGCGTGAACTACACGTTTATGATAATTCAAACTTCTTAACTCAGCGTAACTTCGGGAACATTTGTCGCAATAATGCCTCGTTTTCGATGTCGGTAAATGAAGTAAAGTTATATGTCGTGACAAGCTACTTTTCATATTCGTATAAAGTCCGCAAAAATCGCAACTAAATTGTGGTTTGACTGCTGCGTGTACTACACGTTTATGATAATTCAAACTTCTTAACTCAGCGTAACTTCGAGAACATTTGTCGCAAAAATGTCTTGTTTTCGATGCCATCAAATGACGTGAAGTAATGTGGTTTGACAAGTGAATTTTCGTATTCGTTTCAAATTTGCAAAAATCGCAAATAAACTTTGGTTTAACCGCTCCGTGTTCTATACGCTTATGACGATTTAGATTATATAACCGACTGTAACTTCGAGAACATTTTCCACAATTAAACCTTGTTTGTGATTTTTGTAACTTTGATTTTAGGTGTACAAGCTCCACGTGACGACTCACGTTATATTTTCGTTTAAATATTTTGCCGCAAAATTTACAACTGAATGGTGGCACAATGGTGGCACACTTTTCGTCAATGTTGTTTTCACTTAGAGGTTTGGCACGGGAATCATTGTCAGAAGAAATTTCAGTAGTTATAAATTTTGCGTAAAATGTATTTCTTACAGGAGAGTGATTGTGATCTACCGTCGGGTGTATCTCTTGATCTGAAAATTTACCAAAATGTAAATTGCGATCTTTTGTTTCATTTCATAGTTTCATGTGAAATATTTGAGTTAAAAATGTCATACTCTGGATGCTTTCTTCCTTGATATTGAAAGTTTCGTCAATCTTGTATCCACTTAAGGTCTTGGGACGGGAATCATTATCAGACGGGATTTCAGTAGTTATAAATTTTGCGTATATTGGCTTTGTATCAGTGAAAGAATTTTGCTCTACTGTAGGGTGTATCTCTTGATCTGAAAATTCACCAGAATATAAATTGCAATCTATTGTTTCATAATTTTCAGTGAATATTTGAGATAAAAATCTAGTCATACTTTGGATGGTTTCTTGCTTAATATCAAATGTTTCGTCAACGTCGGCTTCAATTGAAGTCTTGACACGAGAATTATTATCAGACGAAATTTCAGTAGTCATAAATTTTGCGTAGAACTGTTTTTTTTCAGGAAAAAAATTGCGGTCTACCGTTGGGTGCATCTCATGATCTGGAAATTTACGGAAACGCAAATTGTTATTTCTTATTCCATATTTTGAGTAGGAATATTCCATTTAAAAATCTAATTATACCTCCAATGACTTCTTTCTTGATTTCCAACGATTCTTCAATTTCGTATTTAATTAATGTAAGTTCTGTTAATTTGTTCGACTCACTCTTGGTGCAATTATCTATAAAATTATAAAGTGAAAGTTATAATAAGTAAGTTTGAATAATTTGAATCCTTACCCTGTAGCAGACCATAGGTAAAGATTTATTTGAAACCCACTTCGTTCTTTGGTATTTTCTTTTGATGTAATGATAAGGAAAAAACATGAATTTATTATGCAATTAAAATTTATTTGAATGGTGCATAAGAAAAACTTTACAAACATTTTTAACATAAGGTTGAAAATATCAGCAACGTCTTAATTGTCGACGTTGATGCCAAAATAATAGATAGACGGTCTGCAAGTTTCAGAGATATAAGGCTTTTAGTGCGGTAGATTTGAGACTTGCAAAAAGACTTCTCTATAATCAGTATCTTCTGGGTTCGATGCGCAGGGGCAATGCATAGGCAAAAATGGTTTATGTGAAATTCTAAATGTTACTGAATGTTTTTATTATCGCTAAAGCAGAAAAAAGTCCTTTTTACTCTAAGTCTTCTTTAAATCCTATCACCATTGATGAAATGTCATAAAAATTGGTTATATCATATTATTTGGTAATCAATGAATAAAGATGTTCGTTAATTATAAATGTACTTGCAAATAAATGTATTCATTATTTATAAATAAACAACTCAACATCCCTAGCCACATAATTTAGCAAACATCAATATCATTATTATAACACTGATCTAGATCCCTTCCACAAGGATCTCTGGCAATCGTCCCAGGTAAAGAGCTTTAAGAAGCCATCCTTCATCAAGATTCACACATAAGCACATCTGACTAATCAACCTATAGGGAAACCCATGAACCCTAACCATATCCACTGATCAAAGCTCTTCAAGAGGGCCCATGAATATCCAAAATCTTTTGTTTCGGAATCACCCTCTCTACATCCCTATCCCTGCATAAATTATTCGTTCCTCTTACATCCATACATATTTTCCTGTAACCTCTTGTGTTTTCCTGTGTTTAACTATTCTCAAAACATGACCAAACAATCTTAGCAAATTTTCTTTCACTCTTGTAAAAACATGTTCTTTCTACACCATAGTCACTCAACTTATACTGTTAAGTGTAATTATCTGATTTTTCTAACAAATGAATATTCATGTGTATCATATTCAATATACAATCTCTTAAGTGTATATAAATCTTAATTCAAAATTTTCAAGCCTGACATTTTTCAGCGAATTATTTCCCTTACGCGAAAAATGTTTAACATAAATTCTATAATAAATGTATTCTCATCTGGATGTTTCAACTTACATTTTTTTTAACTTGAATATTTTGCCAATCTTTGGTTTGCAAAAAGGAAATTACTTTGACCCTCCCTAAACGCTATTTCATTGTAAAAATATAAAAATGTAGGTTAGATTTATCACTCTATGTATACCCTTTTCGGGTTTTTAAATATCTATATTCCCCCCTCCCAAAAGAGATCGTCAGACATTGAACCCTTCAACTCAAATCCCTTCCCGAAAATCCCCAATAACCCCAACTCTCATAATAAACCTCCAAGCA
>WSXT02234736.1:0-16019 GCA_011762715.2 Neuroterus valhalla | reverse complement strand
GTTCTTCAGGTTCTCCAAGTATTAAGTAGCTGTTGCTCTTGGTGGTTCGGAACCCACCGTAAACTGTAGGTCCCCCTTTACCCCTGAGCTGGTGGTGAGGTGTGCAAAGGAATAGAGAGAAGGTTATGCCGAGAATCTCAAAATCCGTAACAGGTAGAGAGTATAAACAAATATTCCAATTCCAATTCGTATTTTCTAGTAGGAAATAATTCTTCTTGATTGAATTGATTTTTTCGGTTGGAAATTAATCTATTTTGATGATGATCCATCTTTTTCGTATGATGTGGAATACTCTCATTTGAAATTTCAAGTACCAAAAGCTTACTCTTCAGTGTAATATGTATTGCTTCAGGTGGAAGATCTTTTGTTGAAAAGCCATCGTTTTCTATTTAAAATTGAATATTTTGGCTGGAAATACATTTTTGATTGAAAAACAAACAATGTTTGGTTGAAAATTGATATTTTTAGTCGAAACTTTCATTGAATATTTAAAAGTTTAATTATTTTGTTAGAAATTTATTTTCTAAAACTAGAAAATAATATCATTTTTTGGAAACCAACATTTTCTGGTTGAATTTAGCTCTCCCAACTGAGCTTCGGTTCGGTCCGTCGATCCTCTTCTCATAGAAAGTATCCTGAAAATCTTTTTTTATTAAAAACGCAAGTAATTATCAGTTTTTTGTAGAAATTAAAAATCTTCTGCTGGAAAATAAGACTATTTGAATGGTGATCCATCTTTGTAGGTTTGAAATTCAACTATTGGTTCAAATTTGGTTGAGGATTATTTTTTTCGAAGCGAAATTTCATTCCTTATTGGAAATAAATTTTTTTGGTCTTGAATTGATTTTCATCAACTAAAAATTCAACTATTTTATTTAACCATGAATAATTGTTTGTGTTGAATACAAATGAAGGCACTAGTCTCCTGCGAAAACATAAGACTTGCAGAAAAAAATCAATTTTTTTGGTTGAAAGTCGATCTCTTTTGGACTCTTGAATGAAACAGATAAGAAAATTAACTGTTCTTATTGACTCTCGAATTTCGATTTACATTTATCCAATTTTGGATCTGACACACTTTCACGAATTCTGCGTGACGTAAAACAAAATTTCAGACGCGTTTCAAAGGAAATTGCGGAATTCAGAGTCTGACTTATAAAAAAGGAATCATCGCTATTGTGTAGTTTATTCCACAATTTATTGTATAATTTCCGACGGGTCGAGCGTTATTGAATTCAAATTTACATCTGTTTCTGAATGCTCTTAAATTCATCGACTTAATTCAGTTATTTAAATTTATTCAAGTGATAATCAACTCGGAATTTCTTATCAATAAAACTTTCTTTCAGATATATTCATTACATAAAGTTCAGAATTTATTTCAATTGGAATATAAGGTTTTGATAAAATCATAGAAGCATTTAACAAAAAGAAATTAATTTTCAGTCTCATATTCGAGTTCAGAGCCTAGAAAGATGCATTTTCCATATGATAGATGAATCTTAAGGTGAAAAAAATCATTTCAGAAGATGATTGAATTTCCGAGAAAAAAGTTCAGCTTCAACGAAGAAATAAATATTATCAATCAAGGAGGTTGACTTTTCAATCAAGAAATGCTACTTTTTTTATCATGAAAGATAAATTGCATTTTTAACGAAAATAACTGAACGTTTAACAAAAAAAGATGAATCGTCAACCTTAAATGATGAATGATTGAGGTTTCACTAAAAAAAATTTTTTTAACAAAAAAGAAACAAATTTACAACCAGTTAAAATAACATACAAATTTGTAACAATAAGGTTGAATGTTGAAATAGAAACATTAATTTTCAACGAATCAAAAATATTCTTCTTTGAGAGACGCATTTTCTAACAAGCATATAAATTTATGACGTTATAGTTCAATTTTCAACTTAGATAGCTTTTTTCCGACATTTAGTTATCCAGCCGAATGCTGTCTTAACTGAGCTACGGCGCGGTCCGTCGATTCTCTTTTTTTTTAAATGTGCGCTTTCCAGCTATAAACACGTAAAAATAATTATAGACCGAGAAATCTACTGCACCGACCGATCCAACAAATCAAATCCTCGTAACATATTTAACTTTATCAGGACAAGATAGAAATTTGAGAAAATCAAGAAATTGAATACAAATTTATATGAAAAAAGGATCGCCTTCCCTGCTCCGCTGAGATCCGAACTCAGAACCTTTTGTTTCCTGACGAATGCTCTCCCAACTGAGCTACCGTGCATTCCGTTAATACTTTTATCACAGTAGGTATATGCTTTCTAGCTTAAGACATATCTACACAATTAGAGAATTTTATTCTAAGACTCTCATATTAGTTACCTTGATCAGTTATAACAGGAGACCCTATTTGCCATCCGCAAACCAAGAAATCTACTGCATCTACCAGTTTACCAATCGCTCAGTTGTCCATTTACTCTCACACTTACTCTGCTACGATTATGTATTGCTTGTATTGCTTTCAGGAGCCACCCTGTCACTCCATACTCTTTCAAGACTTTCCAAAGTTGAGCCATATCCACCTTGTCGAAGGATTTTATTAATAAGTATTTTGGTGAACATTTTTCTCACAGTACTTAGAAGGCTAATCGCTCTATAATTATTACAGTCACCTGGACCTCCCTTTTCCTTGTAGGTTAGGACATTTATCGACTTTTCCGATCATTTGGAACTTCGTTGTTCACAGCACACACATTTATGAATCCACACAGACAGAAAAACAAATCTACGCCGACATCTTATATCTTTTACAAGTCCTCTCAGTCTTTAGTCCGCTACAACTTAGTCGATCATACTATGTATTTCACCCCTGCACCAAGCATGCATGTATATCAATATATTCCTAACCTAAGTATTTGTAACAAATAATCCCTTTTCTAAGCATAAACTAATCAATTTATTTCAATTACCGTTTATTTTTGAGTATCCGAAATGACCGAGCACTCTTTCGGTATCTTCGCGTTGCACCCAACCCAGCCGTTCATGTCCCCGAAAGATATTATTCTTGCGCCAGAATCGCATGTTTCTACCATATTATTGAATGAGTCAGAAAAGAAGGCTTTGGCTCTTTACTGTCACTGTCAACGGAAAAAATACCCAGGTTGTGTTCAGAAATCAACAGAATTTCAAATACTCGAATTCCTTGGAATCTCAAAAAAATCCCCAAGATGCCACAAATTCCTAGCAATATTCGCCCTAAAAAGGCTGAGTTTCTACAGAACAATTTGAATCGCCTAAAATTTATACTCAAATTGTACCCATTATTTTATCAGTTTGGAGCTTGAGCATTCCGCTAACTTCTAGAATACTTGAATTCCTTGGAATCTTCCAAAATATTCCGGAATACCACAAACTCCTAGAAATATCCCAAATATTCCCAAATACTCCAAAATACCAAAAATCCCTAGGAATGTTTGCCCTAGAATATCTAAGTTCCTTAAAACAATTTGAATCTATTGAAAATACTAAAATTGTACTAATCATTTTATCAGTTTAGAGCTCGACTACTCCGACATTCTCCGGAAATCCTATTTTCAAACAATAATGAGATGAAACACTTTCTAGAATTAGTGATCACATTCGAAAAGTATGGAATTCTTGAGCATGAACTCATCAAATAAAATATATTTTCCTGAATACCAAAATACTCGAACTCCTCAGAATCTTCGGAAATGTTCCAAGATACAACAAATTCCTAGAAATATTCGTCCTAAAATATTTAGGTTGATTCAAAACAATTCAAATCTATAATAAATTCAAGAGAATCTTCCGAAATATTCCAAGATACCAAAAATTCCTAGAAATAACTGCTCCAAAAAATCTAGGTTCCTCAAAAACAATTTGAATCTCTCAAAAATTCCTTTGAATCTTCCCAAATACTCCAAAATACCAAAAATTCTTAGAAATATTTGCTCGAGAAAATCTAAGTTCCTTTGAAATAATTTATATCTATTGAAAATACTCAAACTGTACTCATCATTCTATCATTTTGAAGCTTGACTACTGCGAAATTCTCACGGATATCCTATTTTCAAACAATAATGAGATAAAATGCTTTCTACAATTTATTGATCACATTCGAAAAGAATGGAATTCTTGAGCATAAACTCATCAAATAAAATATATTTTCCTTAAAACCAAAATACTCAAATTCCTTGGAATCTTCCAAAATGTTTCAAGATACAACAAATTCTTAGAAATGTTCGCCCTAAAATTTTTAGGTTGATCGAAAACAATTCAAATCTATAAAAAATTCCTGAAAATCTTCCAAAATATTCCAAGATACCACAAATTCCTGAATTATTCGCCCTAGAATATTTGGGTTGATTCAAAACAATTCAAATCTATGAAAAATTCTTGGGAATGTTCCAAAATATTCCAAGATACCACAAATTCCTAGGAACAACTGCCCAAAAAAATCTAGGTTCCTCCATAACAATTCGAATCTCTCAAAAATTCCTTTAAATCCCCCCAAATACTCCAAAATAGCAAAAATTCCTAGAAATATTTGCCCTAGAATATCTAAGTTTCTTCAAAACAATTCAAGTCCATTGAAAATACTGAAACTGTATTCATCGTTCTATCAGTTCGGAGCTTGACTACTCCGGAATTCTTAGGAAATCTTATTTTTAAACAAAAATGAGAAGAAATACTTTCTAGAATTTATTGATCACATTCAAAAAGTATGGAAATTTTTAGCGTCAAGTCATCAAATAAAATATTTTGCTGAATACCAAAATATTCAAATTCCTTGAGATCTTCCAAAATATTCCAAGATACCACAAATTCCTAAAAATATTTGCCCTTCAATATCTTAAGTCCCTCCGAAAAACTTTAAATCTATAAAAAGTTGTTTGGAATGTTCCAAAATATTTGAAGGTACTACAAAGTTTTAGAAATATTTGCCCTGTTGTACCTAAATTACTCCGAAATAGTTTGAATCTTTCGAAAATTTCTTGCAATCTTCCAAAATATTCCAAAATACCACAAACTCCCAGAAATATTTGCCCTAAAATATCTTAGTTCTTTTGAAACAATTTTGATCAATTGAAATTTGTGCTTAATTATAGAATTTTATTGCTAGAATCGCTTCTTATTAACCTTGATCAAATATAACACAAGACTCTGTTTACCATCCGCAAAATAAGAAATCTACTGCACCGACCGATTTGACTAATCAAATCCTCGAAACATACTCTTACGTCATTGAGACAAGATGGAAATTTCTTGGATAGATTTTCTATCAAGAAGAATAATGTTCATTAAAAAGACGAATTCCCAAAAAAAACTTTAGAAATGCGAAGCTAAGAAGATGAAGTAACTGCACAACAGATAAAATCTTACCCAAAAATATGATTTTTCAACATGGAAGGGTAGTTTGCACCAAATAGTTATTTTTAAGAGAATAAGCATAACCAAATAAAATGATGATCGATTCTCATATAAGAAGCTCATCTCGAATTTTACACCAAGAGTTACGAATTAGAGACAGTAGATCCAAGATGGCGCCCGAAAATTGGAAATTTCTGAAGATAGAACCGAACTTGCTATAATAACGTTTTTCAAGTGACTTAATTTGAATATGACTTCAAAAGTTGAAGGTTCAATAAAGCGGATCCAATATGGCGGCCAAAAACACGAAACGGTTGGGATTTGTACGGAATTTTTCCCATAAAGGGGTTTATGAGGACGCGAAAATCAAATTTGACGTCGAAAAGTTGGAAATTTGATATGATGTATCCCATATGACGGCAAAATTTGTAAAATTCTGAAATTCTTGCATATTCGTAAGATACTTGGTACAATAACGTTTTTGGAGTCGCTATAGACGAATTCGAAATGGACAGTTAATTAAAATTTCTCCAAATTAAAAATGGGGGATCCAATATTTCAGGGTTCCTTTCAAACCATTTATTTCTCATACAAATAATTTTCAAATAGTTCTTTTGTCGTTGATTTTAAACCCATTTTCAAAAGTCTGAAATTTAAAATGGCGGTTTCAATATGGCGACAATCTTTTCTTATCAATGAATGAGTAAATAGATGTATAAATGTATAAAGTTTCAGAATATTATATTCAATCCTCGTACTCCTTTCGAATTTGATAGTATCCTAAAAGTGAATTTTCATGATAATATCAAGTCTTAGGAAAAGGAGTAATGAATCTGATATTGGATTATGGAGAGGAAAATATGATAAAATCGATCCTCGAAGTAAGGTGAGACAATAGTGCAACGTCCGAGTATCGATTTCGGCCTTTTCACCTGCGGCTTCCGGAAGGATCGAATTTTTACGTCGAAGCAACTTCCGGCACCCGCAACACTCGTTCTGTTGCAACCGCCACTTCCGGCGAGAACTCTACTTAGCCGGAACGTAGCCGTTGCACGACCGAACCATATGTAAACGGCATACATAAAATCATACTCTTCTACGGAGGGGGTAATTTTCATTGTTTGAAAGTCCATGAATGTCGTTGGGTAATTTTCTCAAAAGGGCTTTCTTTTAGGTTAAACATTCTTCGAAGTTGAGCAAACTTCACAGCGCGTTAAAATTCTGGAGCTACTGATGTGACGAAAAATTTACAATGTGTATTTTATTTTTGCTGACATGCTAGTTTCGAAAAATAAAAGTCACAAAAGAATCAATTTGGGTAGAAAAAAAATTTTTAGCCATCCCACACTTTGACCACTTTGATCTTGTATTCCTCTAATGCAATTACTTACAGTTCTACCTTCGTCTTCCTCTCCAGTACACACTTTCAACAAATGTTCCCACAACTGTTTTCATTACCTTCCCTATTTAAAAATCTATTCCACTCACTTTCCTCTTCTAACTTTGTCAGATATCCTGGTTCCAAGATCCATGAAACCATTTTATACCATCTGTTGTACTGTGATTACATATTTTTCTTCTCTCTTTGCTCTCTATTTTCTACTATTATCTTGTTATACGCGACTCGCATAGAGCGAGATCTTTTTTCTTTCAATAAATCAAAAAGCCCTCTCGCAGACTTTGATGCGAAACCTGTCGATCATCGAACAGAAAGGGAGCTTCCTGACCTGTATAATGTTTACACCTACAGGTATTATGTTCATGGGGGGATAAGAAAGATACCCTTTCTGCGAACCAGCGGAGCATCAGAACCATGCTGTAGAAGCCATGCAAGTGACAGCTTGACGCGCGCATCTCCCACCACTCGGTTCTGACGCCCCTCTCGTTTCCTGTGGACCGCGAGAATATATAAGGCGTGTTCCAAATAAGATTGCTCAATCCCTCAATCGACTTCAGACGTAGTTCCTCTGCTGGAGTAATAAACCCTCTATCCAGATACCGTGGTAAGTATTCTCTCTCATTTTCCCTCTTACTCCTTTATTCTGCGGTAGCGTGCATACATGCTATCTGTCAGACAGCGTGCATACATGCTATCGCGAGAAGGCCTGAGTTTCTCCTCAGTGCTACCAACTCCCGATAGCGTCCATACATGCTATCTGTCAGACAGCGTGCATGAATGCTTCCGCGACGAGGAATGAGTTTCCCTCAGCTCTACCAACTTTCACTTTCCTCTCCCAATCCGATAGCGCGCATATATGCTTCCGAACCAGACTGAAACCTCCTCTCCGATAGCGTGCATACATGCTGTATGTCAGACAGCGTGCATACATGCTATCACGACAAGGCCTGAGTTTCCCCCCAGTGCTACCAACTCCCACTTTCCTTCCCCAATCCGATAGCGTGCATACATGCTTCCAAATGAGACTGAACCCTTCTCTCCGATAGCGTGCATAAATTCTGTCTGTCAGATAGCGTGCATACATGCTGTCGCGACAAGGCCTGAGTTTACCCTCAGCGCTACCAACTCCCACTTTCTCCTCCAATAGCTTGCATGCATGCTATCAAACCAATCTGAACCTCCTCCTCCATCGATCAGCCGGTATTCTTGCTGTCCCGACAAAGTCTAGAATTAATCTTGGTACTGCCTTCTCCCTTCTCGAACTTGAATGTATGAACAATCTTTCTTCAATGAGCTCGCAAAACTTCCACTCCCCTTTCTGCCGAGAAACAACGAAGCTCCAGTACAGTGCCTACTCTCTCTTTCTCATCAAAGTTGCCGGTCATAAACCCACCTCAGTCGAGCCCTGGGACCAGAGGAAGGTATCTGCGTCATCTCTACTGCGCGTGACTACAGTGTTCCATTGTTCTACTACGTTCAGCTATCCTACCTATCAGAAGTAGGGTGCTAATGAATCTCCACTTCTATTTCCTGCCATTCTATATTCCCTTCATGAGTATCACATCCTTCCCTTATTCCCTGTCTCTCTCCTTCCTATTTTGTACCTTCTCTATTGCCTCTCCTCTCTCTAAACCCAATCTCACGTAGGCACGCTTGTGTAATTTTGTAGTTTGGGAAAATTATTCGCAAACTTCAAAAGAGAATCGCAATGACTCAGTAGAAGGTCTCCAGATTTTTTCAAATTTCCACGCCCTCCTCACTCGCTTAACTTTCAATTTCTCCGTTTCTAGTTTTTCTCTGAGCTTCCGCTCCTTTCATCTTCATATCTCTCCTCCATAACAAAAGACTTGCCTTTTCTTTCCTTTTCCCTAAACTTGACCCATTATCTTACTTGCAAACTCTATCCTTTGGAGGAGAATCTGAAAGAGGCAGGGATGCGTCAAAGAGAATCGAAAGTTTCTCGCTGATCCATTGCGCCTCTTTAGCGACTCTGCTGTTTTTTTTCAAAGACCCAACTAAGTTCGAAGAGAGACTTACGACGTGCAATAATCTCATCATGTCCGAGAAGGAATACCCACCAATCACTGCTGAAGTGGTAAAAAAAGCATTAAAGGGAACGAAGAACTTTCCCTCTGCTGGTCCAGATTGTATTAGGAATTTATGGTGGAATGAGTTCACTCCTACACACCAACATCTGGCCCGTATCTTTACCTCAAATTTACAGTCGGAGATCCTTATTCCGCAGTGGCTGGTGTTGGGACGAACTGTACTGCTACCAGAGAAAGGCGACTTGTCCGACCAACGACTTTACGAAAAACGATGATCGGAAAAAGGCGCAGCGGGCTGTCGGAAAAACCTGCTGATCGACAGGAGTATCTGCAACGACACTGCAAACCACAAGCGCAGTCTGTCGATGGCCTGAATTGATTACCAGAAAGCTTTTGATTTAACTTCCTAAAGACTTATCATCTGTCTATTGAAAAATTTTGAGGTTCATTCACGTATAGTAGAATGCATAGAGATAATAATGTCCCTCTGTAATACCAGATTCACTATTACTTCTGGAAAAAAACGTGTCAAAACCAACAGCGTCTATTTCCAGAGAGGTGTCTTTCAGGGTGATGCAATGGCCCTCTCTTCTTCTGCATTACACTTTTGCCGCTATCTTTCGCACTTCACAATTCTCATGGATACCTCTGTGGCGGAACTAATGTTCGTGAGCATATGGTCACTGATACTACTTTGATCAAAAATTTTTAGGACTTTATTTTTGAAATAAAAAATGCAAGTTTGTTCATCATAATCGATATTGTCTCCTTCAAAGTACTCCTTATCGACTGAAACGGACTTATGCCAGCGCTTGATCCAATCATCGAAACATTTTTCATAATCGGTTTGCGGTATAGCCATCAGAACCGTCTTCGATCTTTCTTTGATCTCATCTCGGGTGCTGTAATGCGTTCCGCGGAGCGGTTTGAGTCGACCGAATAGAAAAAAGTCACCGGGAGTCAAATCAGGTGAATTCGGTGGTTGTTGAATGGTAATCGTTTTGTTTGTAGCCAAATGCACACAGATAACGATGGCATTGTGCGACGGTCTTCCGGCACCAGCTTTGCAGCGACACGTCTGAGGCACAAATCATTAACCAAACTGTCTTGAGCGGATTCGTAAGCAATGTTCAACTCCTCTGTAATCTTTCTAATGGTCCATTTGCGGTTCACGGTTATTCACTCTTCGATTTTCTTGATGTTTTCATCAATTTTCGTCGTCGACGGCCTGTCACTGCGTTCGTCATTCTCGACCTTCTCACGACCACTTCTGAAGCGTTCTTGCAAATGGAAAACGTTCGATCTTGTTAGAGCATCCTTGCCGAAACACTTCTCCATCATTTTCAAAGTCTAGGCACCGTTTTATCCATTTTCAACACAAAATTTAATGTAAACTCGTTTCTTGAAAAGTCAGTCAATTTTTTTTTTTGGGAGAAATCTAAACCCCACACAAAGATAGATGTACACAATACGGCGACACTTCAATAAATGTCAAGCTATCAAACTGAACATCTAAACGAACGTCAATGACACTTCTACCAACTAAACAAAAGAAGAAACATTGATATCGGCCGAACGAGAGCGCCACACGGTGACGACTACTGAAACTTTTTGATCAAGGTGATATATTTCATATGGATGACTTGAAGATCTATGCTTCTGGAGAAGAACATCTCAAAGATGCTCTAGCTGTCGTCTAGGAGTACACACGAGAAATTAGTATAGACTTGAAATTGGATAAGTGTGCCAAGGTTTAGTTGAAACGTGGCAAATAGTAAATGGAAGTGCTATCAGACACCGTAGCGCTGGATGGACCTACAAATACATGGGTGTCGACATTGAACAGGATATCTGCGACTAACATGCTTGCCGTCTCGGTTCTACTCTATTTGCTTGGGGTGGTTCCATAGACGAGGAGCAAACTCCAGACCCTTGATATCACTACGCGCAAGTGATGCATTTATGAAGAAAAGCTTGCGTATCAGCTCGTTCGTTCCGCGCTTATACATCGCACGCTGTAAAGGCGGATGCGGAATCCTTAATCTGTAATGCCTATACAACCGAATTATTCTAGGCACTGCTCATATCATCTGGAACGATAGAGATGCTCTACTGGAAAATTTCAGGAATCCCGAATTGAGTGAGGGAGGAGCGTTCCTCTACAAAGCCACCGGTAGGCAGCTTAAACTTTTTCCCTGAGCTCACCATCAGAAGTGAGGACAGAGAATTACTTCATCAGGATGCCTCAATTCTCAAAGCGCAAGTGAAGGAAGTAGAGGTCAAAAACTCTACTAAAACAACATGAAGATAAAGTGAAGCACGAAAACTTCTACAAAATTGTGTAAGATCAATCCTTGTCACATTCGTCAACATTTGCTTTCCTCGAATCGACTGGACTCCATTCATGAAAGGAGAGTTTCATTTTCGCGTGTCACGACGGCGTAATTTCCACCTTAGCATTTCGCAGAAGTATATTACGTCAAGAGGTTTCCAGCGATAGGTGCAGGGCGTGTCTTAAACACCCTAAAAGCCTATGCCATGTACTGTCGAGTTGTCCTATTCACACTGGAAAGATGTATATGTAGGGGGATAGAGTTTATGGTTAAGAAAAAGGAGTGCCGAATCTACTTCTCAATGAGATCAGAAAAACAGAAGAGGTAAAAAAATCTGAGATACGTCGTCCGATTACCTATAGATTGTGCACACAAAGAATATATTTGGATATTGCTCCAGTTTTTCCGAACGTTTATCATACCTTTTTCAGTGTTCTTCCAATATAGTCTAAGAAAAATTGACGTTTTTACTATTAAGATCTTTAATTTCAAGTTCAAATTGCAATTCGTGATATTCGCGAAAGTGCACTAAGAAAAAGTTTCATTCAAGCACAGCAAGCGTACTTGAAGAAATTGAATATTTGAGGTGTCAGCTATGAGAGGAAGACAAGAATGGGGAATTATCATAAGAATAAAAACTAGAAAACGAATATGCAATTCAAAGAAAAAATAAAATCGAAGGGGTAACAGATACAAAAATGCAAAATGATTCCAGAGGAAATAAGAAATTATTTAAGAAATGGGTTGAGGAGTCTAAAAAAGGAAATGCTAGCACTGAGGTAATCGGGATGAAGTATGCTAAGGGGAAACTGGTATGGACTCCCTAAGAAGTGAAAGACATTATGAGGGATTCCTCAGAGAAATTGTATGGAGGTCAGGCCATGCAGCATAACAGCAGTGACAAAGAAGGTTGGATATCAGACAATCTAATTGTAGATGCAGAAGAGAGAATCGATTTGGACGACATTACATCCGTTATTAGGAAATTGGAGAATGATAAGGTTGCGGGTATTTTAGATATTGTTGCAGTGAATGGTGTCACCGCTGATATGCTCGAGGACTGTTACAGATACTTGTTTGCGTGGCTTACAGAATTCATAAATCTGTGTGCTGTGAGCAGTGAGGTTCCAAATCACTGAAAAAAGGCGATTAGGGTCTACTCTACGAGTAAGGGGGTGATGGAAGCAACTTAACCAGTTATAGAGGAATTAGCTCACTGAGCTCCGTTCATGAATCTTCTCAAAAATACTCATTGATGGGGTCATAGAAATAACTAATGAATCCACATTGGATTATAGGCTTCCTGAAGAAGTAAGAGCATTTCCGATGGTAGCGAAGCGATTGTAAGAGCAAATGGACAACTGAGTGATTGGTTTGCTATTAAGCGACGGGTCAGGCAAAGATATGTTATGCCCTCATGAATGTTCAATATATGCATGGACTAAATATCTGAGAATCACTCTTCCTCAGAAAGGAAAATTTTAATTCACAAAACTTGTTTGAATAACTGAAGGACAGACCTTATGGGCAATGAGCAATATTTCATATAATACCCTCTTAGTGCAAACAAAAGTTGGTAGCAACATGTACTTCCCTTCCCAAAGAAAAATCGGGTGCAGAGAAGTTTTTGCGTCCGTTTCTCCAGTCTTGTCCGAAAAAGCTATTTTGCGCCCTTGGTACAAAATAGAAAAATCTATAAAAGGCATAATTCTATTTGTGTGGAAATTTCAGCTTTAAGACACTCCAGCTCGTATCGATTATTGGAGAAATGTATATGCATGCAGCATGTTCTCCAAGAACGTGTTCCATGGTTCCTTTGAAGAGCAGCGGACTAGAGGTCGAGAGTGCAGATAGAATGTGATTCGTGAGATTCGATCAGAGTTATAAAGCAGGCAAGCTCGGAGTATCTAGACAAAAAATATACAAGCAAATTTGAATATATTCCCAGGAAGCATTCATATTCCTAGTTTTTTTGAAGCAACATGTGGACAAAATATCGAAATTGAATCAATCACAATATGTGTTCCATAATCTATTCTCAGGTAATCGGAAAATTATCAATCATTAGGTAGTTCGATGATGCTCGTTTGAAGAATTTATTTGATTTTCTAAAAATATCCTTGTAAATATCCGTAACTTTTTCATGCATTCTTCTATACTGCCTTTTAGAGAGGAATCTTCAGACAGAACCTTCCAGAGTGGAATCCTCAGAGAAGACCCTCTAAAGAAAGATCGTCAGGGATTACTTTTCAAGGTCAAATCGTAAGATTTAAACTTTTATGGTGAAACTCTTGAATACCACCTTTCAAAGTGGAATCTTCAGATAGCACCTTTCAGAGTGGAGTCCTCAGAGGTCACCCTTTAGAGAAGAATCATCAGGAACCATTGTTTAGGGTAAAATCTTGAGACATAAACTTGTATGGTATATTCCTTGAAAACGACCTTTTAAAGCAGAATCTTCAGATAGCACCTTTTAGCCTGTAATCCTCAGAGACCATTCTTTGAAAAAGGATCATCAGGAATCATTTCTAAGGCCAACTCTCGAGATATAAACTTGTATGGTGAAACCCCTGGATATCATCTTTTAAAGTGGAATCTTCAGATAGCACATTTCAGAGTGGAACTCTCAGAGATCACCCTTCAGAAAAGAATCATCAGGAACCATTGTTTAGTGTAAAATCTTGAGATATAAACTTGTATGGTAAAATCCTTGAAAACAACCTTTCGAAGCGGAATCTTTAGATAGCACCTTTCAGACTGTAATCCTCAGAGACCACCCTTTAAAGAAGGACCATCAGGAATCATTTCTAAGGCCAAATCTTTCGATATAAACTTGTATGGTGAAATCCTTGAATACCACTTTTTGGAGTGGAATATTCAGATAACACCTTCCAGAGTGGAATGCTCAGAGACCACCATTTAGAGAAGGATAATCAGGAACTATTTTTAGGGTCGCATCTTGAGATATAAACTTGCATGGTAAAATCCTTGAATACGACCATTTAAGGGAGAATCTTGAGATAGCACAATTTAGACTGGAATCCTCAGAGACCACCCTGCGAAGAAGGATCATCAGAAACCATTTTTTAGGGTCCAATCTTGAGATATAAACTTGTATGGCGAAATCCTTGAATACGACCTTTTAACGTGGAATCTTCAGAAAACACCTTCCAGACTGGAATCCTCAGAGACCACCATTAGAGAAGGATAATCAGGAACCACTTTCTTACGGTCAAATCTTGAGATATAAGCTCATATGACGAAATTCTTGAATACCACCTTTTGAAGTAAAATCTTCAGATAGAACCTTTCAACAAAATAGTCCATTCTCCAAACAATTGATAAATTTTCCAATAAAGTTATGAATCTTCAACTGGGACAGTTGAATTTTACACCGTGAAGATTGATTTTTAGGTGTAATGATAAAATATTTAACTGGAGCACTTTCATTTTCAGTTATAAAGGTGAATATTCATAAACCAGGAGTTTAATTTTCAAAAATGGAGGGACAGTGGCATTTTTAGTTTCAATACCTATTCCAAACCTAACACAAGATTTTTCAACTGAAACAAAGAATATTCAGCTGAAAGAGTTCATTTTTCAAACCAATAAAATAGTTTTGACTGAAAACGATGAATTGTCTACCAAAAATTGAAAACTCATGTTTTGAAAAAATATTTTTCCAACCAAAAAAATTGATTTTTAACTACAACTATGCAACTTTGAAACAAATTTTTCAAACAGATTGTTACATTTTTCAAAATGAAATTGTTAATGTTAAACTATAGTTGTTGGATTTCAAACCAAAAAGACGAATTTTTTACTGACATGATGAACCTCCACCATTTTCCAACAGAAAAGTAAATTATTACCAATAAAAATAATAATCTCCAACCAAAAATGGGATTGAATTTTTTTTAATGAAAAAATTAATTCTTGACCAGACATAAGAGTTTCCGACTCCCCAAAATGAAGAATATTTATGTGCATAGCTTGAATTGTCGACCGTAGAGAAGAATTTCTGAATAAGAAAATGCTGCCAAAGAGAAAGATATTTTCCTACCAAAAAATTGTTGTATTCAACAGAATATGTGAATTTTTTCGAAAAAACTGAATTTGTTATTGTAATTCAAAAAGACAAATTTTCATCCAAATTGTTTATTTTCAAACTTGAAAAGATCAATTTTCCACTAGGAACATAACAATTTCTATGCCTTCGAAATCATAATAATAGTTTATAGGCCCCATGCATAATTGTATTGCTATTTTATATCTGTCATTTTTTTACTGGAGATTGATTTTTTACTGAATGGTTGATTTTTTCCACATGAGATTGAATTCCGAATGTTTGACGAAAAAAAAAAGATTGAACTTCAAACAAAAGCGGAGACAAAAGTTTTATTTCTGACCAAAATAAATGCCATATCAATCAAATAAATGCAGTTTCAACTAAAGAAGGCTCATTTCATACAAAAATAGTTGAATTCAAGCGAGAAAAGAAAATGATTTCAACGAAAAACGATGTTCGATAATTTTTAATTATGAAAAGAATCCCTCCATTTAAAAAAACGGCAATCGAAAAACAAATGTTGAATCTTTAACCAAATGTGTATACATATTATAAACTAGTAAATTCTCCTTACTCCTACTTGGTGGGTACCTATCACCACTACGTAGCGCGTCCCCAGGTTGCGGATAGAGGAAACGCCTCTGAGGTTGAACACCCCTGAGATTAACTGCGAATACAAGAATAAGCAGTCGCGGACAGCCCCTAGGAACCAGTCGTGGTAAATATGTACACAATAGCCCGGTTTGAGATGATCCGCTCTTTGCGCTCTGGCGTAATAGGCGGGACATAACAACACGAGACTTCAACGTGTA
>WSXT02234703.1:0-16023 GCA_011762715.2 Neuroterus valhalla | reverse complement strand
TCACAAAATAAAACTTCAATAATTCTGTTTCATTCGAAAAGTTAAGTTAAATAGAAAAACTCCTTATCCCAACCATTAAGGATTAATTTTTTCCCGAAATAAGAAGAAAATCCATTTTCTATAACGAAAATACAAACTTCCATAAAAATAAATCAATTTTTTAATAAATTTGATTTCAACAACTCTGCTTCATCCAAAACTTGAATTTAAAAAAAAACTTCTAACTCCAACCAAAAAGGAATACTTGATTTCCCGAAATATCAAGAAGATCCATTTCCCATCACAAAAATACAAACTTCCATCAAAATAAATCAAATTTCACTGAAAATAATTTCAATAATTCTGTTTCATTCAAAACTTAAAATAAAAGAAAAACTTCTAATTCGAACCACAAAGGATAAATTGATTTTCTGAAATAACAAGGTCATCCGTTTTCTTTCAGAAAAATACAACTTCCATCGAAGTAAATCAATTTTCACAAAATAAAACTTCAATAATTCTGTTTCATTCGAAAAGTTAAGTTAAATAGAAAAACTCCTTATCCCAACCATTGAGGATTAATTTTTTCCCGAAATAAGAAGAAAATTCATTTTCTATCACAAAAATACAAACTTCCATAAAAATCAATCAATTTTTTACTTATTTTTTAATAAATCAACAATTCTGTTTCATTCAAAACTTAAAATGAAAGAAAAACTTCTAATTCCAACCACAAAGGATGAATTGATTTTCCGAAATAACAGGAAGATCCATTTTCTACTGCAAAAGTACAAACTTCCATCATCCATCGAAATAAATCAATTTTTTACTAAACTCAATTTCAATAATTCTGTTTCGTTCAAAAACTAAAGTAAACAAAAATACAAACTTCCATAAAAATAAATCAATTCTTACTAAATATAATTTCAACAACTCTGCTTCATCAAAAACTTAAAATTATAAAAAAAACTTCTAATTCCAACCACAAAGGAATGATTGATTTCCCGCAATACCAAGAAGATCCACTTTCCATCACAAAAATACAAACTTCCATCGAAATAAATCAAATTTCACTAAAAAAAATTTCAATAATTCTGTTTCATTCAAGACTTAAAATGAAAGAAAAACTTCTAGTTCCAACCACAAAGGATGAATCGATTTTCCGAAATAACAAGGAGATATGTTTTCTATCACAAAAATACAAACTTTCATCAAAATAAATCAAATTTCACTAAAAAAAATTTCCATGATTCTTTTTCCTTCAAAACTTCAAATTAAAAGAAAAACTTCTGATTCCAACCACAGAGGATTAATTGGTTTTCCGAAATAACAGGAAGATCCATTTTCTATTGCAAAAATACAAACTTTCATCATCCATCAAAATAAATCAATTTTTTAATAAATTCAATTTCAATAATTCTGTTTCATTAAAAAACTGAAGTTTAAAAGAAGAACTTCTAATTCCAACCACAAAGGATTAATTGACTTCCTTAAATACCAAGAAGATTCATTTTCCATCACAAAAATACGAACTTCCATCAAAATAAATCAATTTTCACTGAATCAGATTTCGGGGATGTTGAGAGGGCAAAAATAATGTACTCATCCTTGTGTAATCTTGCAGCTTTAGCGATTAGACACTCTCTTATATGAAATATTGTCACTTTTCACAGCAAACAATGAAAAAAGATATTTCAACAAATACTGGAAAATAAAGCGTGTGTTTAAAGACCCAGGTGTCCCTCATCAAGACTTCAACGAATTTGAGGAGACATAACTGGGTGCAAATAATAATAACAGTTGAATTCATGGTGATTTATCAAACTATAGCCATATCTTGTGCACATCTAACTGTGATTGGCATGGAGAGACTTCCGGTTGAGTTACTATGAGCCATGCACGGCGCATGCTTCTCAAGCCTTAAAAATGTACACAACTGCTCTACCTGACAATAAATTTATCGAAAAATACCGTGAGCAACATATTTGGAAACATTTAATAAAACTTTCATCAAAATGTATCGCTTTTATTTTTATTATTCTTAGAAAAAATTATATGATCAAAACAAAGATTGACTTTGTATCGTCGCTTCTTAAAACATATCCAATCAAACGTAACGAGGTTAATTGCGAAGGACCTTTAAAACATGATGTGATTCACAATTTCACAATTTTATTCTAAGATTCTTATCTTGATTATCTTGATCAGTTCCGAAAGAAGATTCATTTTATCATCCGCAAACCAGAAATATACTGCATGGAGCCATGTAACTAATTAAATCTTTGTATAATCTTACGTGATTCCAACCAAATGGAAAGTTGTCACAGAATTTTGTATTTGATTTCTAGAGGGACCTACAATTAACATTCTTTTCAAATACAATTTTTACCTTAAATAGACCGCTAAACACAAATTTGCAGAGCTATGATTGCAGTGAGTAAATTAGAGTTCTTGTTTATCAATCTCCCCTAGGATAGATTACACTATTGTGAACGCATTAGAATTTTTTTCATCACTTATTAGAAAGCCACTGACAGTTGGAAATCGCTGTTTTATTCCAGTTTAAGAAGGCTTATGTAGTAAAATTTTTCAGTGGATAGAATTTCTTGTTTGCCCTTTGTGGCGAGGAAAGTGGTGAAACATTTTTTAAAGAAAACTAACAATAATAGTCTTAACTTTCTAGCAAGCGGGAAATTTCAGATAAAAATTTACAGTTTTTTATGGAAAAGATCAACTTTCTCTCACAATAGATGGATTTTCAAACTAGAAAGACGATTTTTCAACTAAAAACATCGTTTGGTCACGCAGGGAATTTCAACTGAGAAGAAATTTATTTGCAACGGAATAGTTGAATTTCTAACAGAAGAGATACATATTACCAAAACCAAGGAAGATGTATTTTTACATTACAAAGATGAATTGGCAACAAAAAAATCTGCTCGCTGCGTGGCAAAATTCTCATCGCGCGCCTGGAGCGCGGGTCTGTCAGTTCTCGCGCTACGCGCTCGATGATAAACTCACCTCGCGGTCCGCGCTTGGTCTTTGTACTGTCCTACATTTGCATACAGAGCTTTTGAAACTCGATAGCGAAATGTCGACTGCTTTAATTTGATGATTGTGAATTCTCTTTTGTTAAAGTTCATCCGGCTTCAACGAATAAATTTTCGTGTCTCGTGCTGCGCACTCAATCAAAATTTTTCCGAAGCAATAGAGAGTTTCGATGCCCGATTTTTTTCATGTGTCGTCTATTCTTCCTAGAAATTTATTTGTGTAATATTTTATTATATTTTATACGATTGATACAAAAACTGCACGTCCAATCGGAAAATTTAAAACAAATTCATAGATCTTTTTCAGGTGAACAACTTTTCTCTATCAATCTTCTGTCTTAGCCTTCGCCATTTTTTCGGAAATTTTTTATTTCATTTTTATGGTTGTTTTCCCTGATTAGAATGAAAACTACATATCCTGTTAAAAGAAAAATGATATTACATTTAAAGATATTTTTTTCTGGCAATGAACTTGTGCCTATTTGTATTTTCCTAAGCTGGTGCCGATTGCCAAAAATTCAATTTTTTCCTTTTTAATATGGTTTTTCATGGAGAGAGCAAAAACTACTTGTCCAATCAAAAAGTAAAGTTTACCAAATTTGTAGGTCTTTTTTTGGTGCACAACTTTTGTTCATTTACATTTCGTAACTTGTATAGTTTGACCAAAAAATGAACCTTTCTATTTTCCATCATGTTTTGTGCGACCAAAATTTGATTTTCTGAGACATACAGACATACAGACAGACAGACAGACAGATAGATAGATAGATAGATAGATAGATAGATAGATAGATAGATAGATAGATAGATAGATAAATAGATAGACAGACAGACAGACATACAGGCAGACAGACAGACAGACAGACAGACAGACAGACAGGCAGTCAGGCAGACAGACAGACAGACAGACACATTCGTAAAAACCTGTTTTTCTGGTTCAGAGGGTTTCTTAAAATGTGGAAATTTAACAAAAATGGGGGGGGGGGGGTAAATTTTGTACAAATCTAATTCCTTCTCTGATGAGAATCTAAAAAGTTAAAAATTCCTACCATTAAAGATAAATATTCTGATAAATAATTGAATGTATTGAAAATTCTGAATATTGAATATTGAATATTGAATATTGAATATTGAAAACTGAATATTCTGGATATATTCAACAAATGAGTTGAATTTTCTTCGAAGAAATTTTGCAAGTCAGAAGAGAACAAAGAATGTCTGCAAAATTTTTAAATTATAAAGTCAAAAAGTGAATTTGTCACAAGACAAATTAATTTCTAATTCGAAATAATAAATATATTAAGATTTCCAGACAAAAAGGATGAATTAATCAGTAAAAATTCAATAGAAGACTTTCAAAAATAGTCATCAACCAAAAATAGTTGGGTTTTATTATTAGGTTCTATTAAAAAATATTCGATGGAAAATATGTTCAACTTAATTTTGTTGAATTGTCTTATATTAGTTAAAGAAAAAAAAAACAAATTTGAGGTTGTAAAATATTCCTTCAAATTCATCTTAGATCAAAGTTAAACAATCTGGAATTGAATTTACTTCTGAATGGTTCCAATTTCAGAATTCTGACTTATTATGTCGAACGCCTAAGTTTCAATTTTTCCCTGTCAAAATTTTTCAGTTTTACAGATATAGCAGAGGATATAGTAAACAATTTTGGAATCCCAAATTTCCAAACGATGTGAATATGTACTTAAAATAATCCAAGTTTCGAAGGAAATGAGTATAAAAAACTTTTATCGTCACAAATATCGGAGATTAACCATTCTTGCAGTTTATGCATGAAGTTTGGATTTGTTTAGTTTTTAACATTCCTGATTAAAAAATTTCAACTCTTGAAGTTTTCTATTACAAATTTTTGTGAAGAGAACCAATATTCAATAAAAATGTAATATCATTATTTAATCTTAAGAAAAAATTCTACAAGATGTACTTCATAATAAAATATTATATTAAATTAAGATTAAATGGTGATTAAAGCATTTTTATTGCAAAATATCCCAACAAGATGGAAATTTATAGATCCCCGGGATATCCATGTGATGTCCTTAAATGCTCCTCAAACATTCCTGGGATATTCACATATTTAACAAAGATGTCCCCAAAGCATCCAGATATTTTCACCATGATATCGTATGAATATCTCAGGGATATAGAATATACCTTCAAAGCTCCTTTGAAAAAAAGGGAAATATAATAATGTATAGAAGGATTAGTTTAAGGGGTTAGGTATACTTGCAGGACAAAAAAACGTTTTTTTTTTTAGAATTTTTTTAATGAAATCGTTTTTTTTTTATTGACAAATGTTGAGCAGTTCGAATATTACATATTAAAAAAAAAAAAAAACACAAAAAAATTTGCATGCAAAAATATTAATAAATAACCAAGTTATAGCCAACCTTCCAGAGATAAAAAAAAGTTGTTTTGCCAAAATAGCAGATGTGTAAACTTTTTCTTTGGTGTAAAAAATCGCTTGTTTTTCGGTAAAAAGAAAGTAAATAAATTAAAAGTTAACATATTATTCGTTCAAGTACTTCAGATTCATATTAATAATAACTGATTTTATTATGGTAACGATCGATTGAGCCGTTTTTGAGATACTGTGCGGTAAAAACGTGGTTTCAATAAAAACGCTTTCAAAGTTTTGATTACTGCTTTCCTGCAGTATGCTCGAGACGGCTTCGGTTAAACTGATGTATCTTCGTAAGTTTTGCTCCGATTTCGATGAAATTTCAACATATATTTTTTGAAATGTTATAATTTCAGAAAATGCAATAAAAAATCGATTTTCTGAAAATCCCAAGTAACCCTAACCCCTCAAAGAATATAGAAAAATATTGCAAGTGTTAAGGAATCACAAAATTCATCACCAAAGCTTATAAGAATAAAAAAATTAAAATAAATCTGCCTGAGTTTTGTGGCTGAACAGGAAAATGTTCCTTTCTATTTATTTTCCAGAAGGTTGAAGTTTCAGCCTTGAATATTCATCCCTTTCAAAGAGTAAATTTGAAATTTTTGATTTTCCATCGACTGATTATGAATCTTCAAATTCAGTTGAGTTGACCTTTTCATCAATTTGACGATTGAAAGAGATGAATAATTCAAAGGACTTTTGAAATTAGAAAATCGACCAAAGTGCATTTTTTACCATCTCATTATTGCCAGAAAGAGCAAACGCGTTGAAATACTCGAGCTCGAAAGAATGCTCGAGCGATCGAGGAATTCCAGTTTCCAAACAATCTAACACTTGGAGGGTTGAAAATTTGTATTAGAGGGTTCCGCGGGACGTATGATAGCAGGGTTTGACTCAACATGTTCACCGGATCCGGAAGCTCGTTGCGTCCTGCTGGGTAAGCACAAACACATGCACAACGTGCAGTGACACTTGTTCAACAAACACTGTCTGCGAATTCGACTGGCTAGGCGCAAACGAATGGAGAACGGCTATAGTACCATTTTCTCTGCTTCCATCCTGATGAGTCATTTGCAAGTAATTACTGGGGATTGCCAGTATTTTCATTATTGCAGCATTCGTTCATAAGGTAAAAGTACACGAGTTTCAACCGACGTTGAATGGAAATTTATGATGCTAATATTAAAACTCATTATCACGCTGGCATGGCAGTGAGTGCGGTGAAAGCAGCTAATATAAAGCTTAAAATATTCCGTGAAACACATGTATTTTACATTTGTAGATGAGATTGAAAAAGTAGCTTCATTGATATCTTCACTATATTAATGTAAGAATGAAACAAATTTTTTACAAATCAGTTATATTTCTTTTATTACTCAAGATATTTGTTGTAATCTCCTGAATGTCATTTTGAATTGTTTATTTATTTGAAGGAAAATTTCAAATTTGGATTTTGCAAGGAGAATGAATCCTACTGGGCCAGATTTTTTCTCGTTCTTAAAGTTATGAGTCTAGACGTAGCGAGCAAATTTTTGAAATTCCGTAACTAGACTCAAAGAAAGTTATCTCTAACATAAAAAGTTTAAATAATATTATGATGAGCACATAATTCGGAGCATATTAGAAATATACCAACAAAAGGTAATTATGATATAATAATATTCAAAATCAGTTTTTTCCCCTTCTTAAAATACCTAATTTATTACCGTGTAACCAATTTAAATAAAAATGGCGGATCACTATAGTTTCCAAAAACCCGAAATCAAAAGTTTTTCAAATTTGTGAACTATCAAATTTTTGAGACCTCTTACTATTACATATTCATATAATACTTGATTTTTGGTTATTCCTACATTTATTTCGTACAAAAACACTCTTTCCCTGATCCCGCTATTCAAACGCGAAAAATCTGGGTATTCCACGAGAAATTTTTATCCAAAGTTGAAATCTCATAAATAGGCCACATTTCAAAAGCTCATTTAAAATTGGATTCTGGAAGATTTTTTAGAATTGAAATTAGTTCTCTAGTGCTGAAGCGAATTGTTTCTAATATTTCATTTTCTTAGGCTGGCAAAAATTTGATTGACCCAACAATTTGCTATAGTGGATAAGTTTGGTTCCTCGCCTTATTTTGCTTTTGAGTGAATAGAAATTTATGTTTGGATTGAGTCGTTTTATAACCAACAGAAGTTGATATCATTAGCTCGACCGGAAGTCAGGTCGACCCTTCTCGCTTGTGAGTATATTGGATCATGTGACCGATTTGGTAATCTATTTGATCATATTATAGCTATCACGATGGCCATTTTTTTGCAGGGGCCTGCAACTGCACGCAATCTAAAAACCTACTGATACTGCCTGTTTTATAATATTGTTATAACGTTTTAGTTGATAAGGTTGTGATTTAAATTATGTCGGTATAAAAATCGTTCTAAAACGTGTTATATTTACGATTAAAGGAAAACTGTTTAGTACGATACTTCATTAGAATTTTATTAAAGACGAAGGATGATAAATGAAGGGAAAAATTAATATTGCAACATTATTATAGCGGAACAGGGAATCCAGGAAAACCGTATGCAGCGCAGAGTGGTCCAAAAGATTCGTTTTTGAATTTTTATGCAAAACGCCCGGAAATTTGTTTGATTCCAAAAAATTAAACCCATTTTTGTTTTTTTGAAAAAAATAATATTTAGAGGTGAATCGAGTTCACAATTCATCATTTCTCTTCACAGTCAGTCACAGAATGCGGATAAGATATTACCTTTCAAATATCACGCCCATAAGTCTGTTTTATAGGGTCCCAAAAAAACCCCATAAGTGAAAAAGTGGGGTTTTCGAGTTCTTGGCGCTAATTATGATTTTTTTTTTCAACGAAAATTGTTTCAAATACATGAGATACTACTTTATACTGTTAATTAAAAGTTTATTTTAATTTTTTAAACAATTTATTATTGTATTTAGCAACTTTCTCTTAGAAAAGGGTCAGAAAGTCAAGGTTTTTTTCTGAATTTTTCAACTAATTTTCAATGTTTCAGTTAGAGCGAGGTGATAATCAATGAGAGTTACCAAAAATAATCGTCTAAACCATTTTTTTATTATCCATAACAATATTCGCTTAGAATAATGCTAGAAAATTGCGGTTTTTGCTGAAATGTACAACTTTCTGTCCTTTTTTCACTTGGTGTGAGTAATTATTTGATATATTTTAGGAAAAATAATTGTTCAAACAAATCATTATTGTTTATAGCTATTTTCTTCTAGAAAATAATACTACATACTTGCGGTTTCTTCCTGAAATGTGCAACTTTTTATCACTTGTAAATTATCTTGTTAATTTTTGTCAATTCATGTTGAAAAGAATTTTTTAAACCATTTATAATCATTGCTAATGATATTTTCTTTGCTCAATGATAGAAACTTGCGGTTTCTTCTGAAATTTTTTATTTTTTGCCCAATTTTTAGTTGAAGTGAGTTAAAATTTAATTTGATTTACCAAAAATAATTGTTTGAGCAAATTAGAGAAAATCATATTCTAAATAGTATTGCATTGTTTTAAGTCAATTATTTTTTTTCTTCTCACAATGAGAAAATGCTATAAACAATTGTAAATTGCTTGAATAAGCATGTTTGTTAACTTGCATTTTTACTAAGTGGAAAGTGGACGAAAAGCTTAAGAGTTTAGAAAAAACCAAAAATTTTTAGCACTAATCTAAGACAAGATAGCCATAAACAATTTTCATTTTTTTTATACAATTATTTTTGTTAGATAAATTTAAATATGAACTTACTTCAATTGAAAAGTCAGCAGAAAGTTAAAAATTTCAGAAAAAACCGCAAGTTTCTATCATTAACCGCAACTATGTAGTATTTATGTATAAGGGAATAGCTATAAACAATAATGATATGTTTAAACAATTATTTTTGCTAAATTAAACTAAATACTTACTCACTCTAAGGAAAAAGGGGACAAAAAGCTGAAAATTTAAGAAAAAACCGCGACTTTGTAGCATTATTCTAATAGAATATTGTTATAATTAATAACGAATTTTTTAGACATTTTTTTTTGTTGGATCGCATAGATTATTACCTCGCTCCAACTGAAACGTTGAAAATAAGTTGAAAATTTCAGAAAAAACCTTGACTTTCTTACCCTTTTCTAATAGAAAGTTGCTAAAAACAATAATAAATTTTTTAAACAATTCAAATAAACAGATAATTATCAGTATTAAGTAGTATTTTATGTATTTGAAACAATCTGCTTTAAAAAACCGCAAAAAAATCATGATTAGCGCCAAAAATTCGAAAAACCCATTTTTTAACTTATGGGGTTTTTTTGAGACCCCATAAAACAGACTTATAGGGGTGATAATTGAAACGTAATATTTTATTCGCATTCTATGACTGATTGTGAAGTGAAATGGTGAATTTTGAACTCGATTCACCTAATATTGAGAATTCTGAATAAAATGCACAGAAACGTCTTTTTTTCTTATGGGAAATACGTGGTAAACTTCATGGGGCTTGCGCCACCTCTAAATATTATTTTTTTTAAAATGCATGTATTTTTTTGTGGATTCGAACAAATTTCCCGGCGTTTTGCATAAAAATTAAAAGAAAAAAAAATTTGGACATGCATTTTTGGACCATCTTAATGCAGAGTCTATTATAAATTTTTTCTGTACGATTAAATTTTCAAATAAATGCGTCGCGTTATTCAAACTGGAAATCACGCTCTGAAGAGACAACTTTGGAGTTATTTTCGTGCAAAATACACCACTGTATACACATTATCATATTAAACATTCATTGACATACCGCTCGATTTACCAGCAGACGCCACATGTTAAATCAATTGGTGCATCAAAATGAATGGTCGTTACTCGTTATTCAACATATCTCTCTTTGTCTGGATATCATGATACGGACTTCTGCTGGTTGATGTTTACTTACTCAGGATGAGGGTTCGTGAACGTCCCCTATAATTTGAAAAGTTTGCCTGGATACACAAGGCATCGCGTTTATTGTGAAGTAACTGGTAAACATACGAGTTTCGATCACATTCTATAAACAACACTATTTTTCAATATTTATTACTGCTCGTTTATCTACATTGTTTGGAAAACATGAGAGATAATAATACAATGAATGCTCATTTTTGAAAGATACATCAGATGAAGTGTATTTTTAAAACACAAACGAAACTCTTATCAGTCCCTTATTATTTAACGAGCATTTATTGATTTCAGTTATTCAATTTTTATATTTTTGTCCAAGTAATTGTACCTAACTTTCCAAGAGGAAAAGCTGCAGCTGGCTCTTTTCAATCACTCATGATGAAGATTCTTTCAGTTTTTATATTCTTTCTCCGGGAAAGAAACTCTTATCGAATTATATACGTTGTTTCAAAAAAACTTTGGTCACAAAACTTGGATTTTAATACTTGATGGTTAAAAACCAGTATTGAAAACTCTCAAGATTTGACGGAAACTCGTTGCATGCATCATTTGTGGAAACATTCTGCAGTATGTCGTGCATGTAATAATTCGTGTCATGGAATACACGTGTTGAACGGTAACGAGCTACATATGTCGAATGTCTAGCAAATGGTTTTATCATCTTATGGCGAATTTGATGCACGATTCAAACGTGATTTCAACTTTAAACTCGTGGGCCATTTCTCATTAAAGCATAAGTATGATGAAAAATTGAAAAGCTGATATATGAAAATGATATTTTTATTGCATAAGAGGCATCAATGATAGTTCGATATCTTACGTTGTGAAATCTATCCTCGGAATCTTTGATAATCCTTCCAAATTTAGTGAGTCCCAGAAATGGTTTTTCAAAAATTCTCAAAATATTTCACAACACTGTTTTTTGATTGCAATCTTTAAATATATCGAATCCAGTTATATACTGAAACTACTTATAATCTCTTCAATAATTTTTTAATTTCTTACAGTCCTTGAAATTTCATTTAAATATCTTAGAATGCAACCTTTTTCAAATAATGGTGGAATTGAATTAGATTTTGTTTTATTTTCATCATAACATAAAAATTCTCACGAATTTTCAAAACGACTGGTAGTCGGAAATATTATCCGTTATGAACTTGATTTCTAAGTTTTCCTTGCTGCTATAAAAACTCATAATAGATATTTTCCCTCCCTAACTCTAAGTTTAGACGCTCTTAGTAGGAAAAACTTAAATTCTAATGTTTTCAGGCTTCTTCTAAAAATACATTTGTGGATATGGGCGATTGCCAAAAAGCTGACCTACTCATTCTTAATATTTGTTTGAGTTATAAAATTTTTCGTAAGAAAATAATCTTAGCAAAGTGTATCAAAGCACTATTCGATAAAATTGAACAAATCCAGGGGACTTTGTTGCGAACTTACAAATGAAAAATGAAAATGATTTCATGTTCTTTACCCGTGTTAATTTACGAATTTCAAATAAAAAATTCCTCAATGGCATTCACAATATCTTAGAAATAGTAGGCATTCACAGACATAACTTATTTTGGATAAAAAAGACACTATCCATAAGAAGGGTGTTCATCACTTCAGAGTTAAAGGTTTTAAAAACCACTGTCAAGTAGTTTGGTGGTCGCGTTCATTATATGGTATTTCTAGTTGTAATCATTTCATAAATACTGTGAGTCCTCATAGATGATCGATTTGTTGATATAGAAAATTCCCTTGCATCTTGGGCTGTGAATTGAATTTGAGTGGATGGAATAGACAATTGTACCTGCGTTCTTACAGTTTATTGATTCCTATTCATTAATAGTGCGTATTTTTTCAATGTTCATTTTTTATAGGTCAAAAAAGGTTGCTGTTTAGTCTAATAGATACATTTGATCGAACACGAATAAATTTTGAACTCATAATATTGAAGTTTTTCCAAAAATTGATCGTTCTTTCATCCTCCAATCGTCAAAGAAGCTGATTGCTGAAAAATTCACTCCTAAAAAGATTTCAAAGAAAAATATAAAATTGGAAAGAAATGTATCCTCATCAGATTCGGCTCTCAACTCAATAAATAATGGGCATTACTGAGGACTACATTTGCTTTAAATGTTACGACCTTAGCTCTGCTTTTTGTCCAGTTATTATATTAGTAGCATTGACATACACAGACACACAATCATTTTAGAAAACCCTCATTATTGAACTCCTGAGCTCCAATAATATCAGGCTATGTCAAGAAATGAAGTTTTTGAATTTTCATCGTTACAAAGCTTCTTTGTGAGGTAGCCAAATCCCTCCAAAGTCTGTTTCACATGTCCCGTCATCCGAAGTTGCTATTTTAGGTAAGAATAATCAATCGAACTATTCTCTCTAAATCTGAAATAGTGAAAATTTCACTATTGAAATAGTGATATCACTTTCTTGTGCCATTTCAATTAGCGAAATTCATTATCGTCATAGTGCAATTTTCACTAGCATTCAATTAGTCAAAAATGACATCCAAATAGTGAAACTGAAATGGAGGAAAAGTATAACCTCAATTCCTCATTTCCGATCAGACAAATGTGAAACATACTTATAAGCTAATGATGTAACTATAATACTTGATAGTAGCTCGTGTCATGAATTTATTTTAAAAAATAATAATTTTTCAACATAATATTCGTCTAAAATATAGAAATTACCCTTTTTTTAGTCATGCATAATTATGTGACAATATCATTTATTGAATATCAGAGGGAACCGACCAATTAAATCACCCGTTCTAGGAAGTGAGTACAGATAATATATTTTCAAATCGCCAGAATAGAAGTTATACTTATTTTCAATAAGAACGCAGTGACGCGTTTCGAAAATTTTTCTGTTCCTTCACAAGATGCGAAAATTACAATAATTTTCGAAGATTTAAAGGGACGACTAAAATATCAAGAAGAATTAAATTCCCGACATTGTGAAATTCCAAATTAAAAAATTTCCGTATGATAAAATTCCTGTAATTATGAAATTGCCAACGTTATTTCTTGAAAATAACAATCAGTGCATAAAAATTGTATTCAAAAAATGAATTTAAACACGCGTGCTAATAAACTGCAGAATATAGCTCAGCACTGATTCATCTCTACGTTTCTTTTTAATTAAAAGAAAATATATTAAAAATTCGAATCTGTAAAAATTTTTCATAATTTTTCTAATTACTATGCACATTTTCAAACAAAATTATCAATCTAGAAAATTGAGAAAAAGATTCGGAATGAGTTGCAATTATAAATATGATTGATTGAAATAATATTGCATTGATTATTTTTATCAAGACCTGTTGCTAGCTAATCCACGGTTTAAATTAGCGAAATCCACTATTCTAATTAGTTAAATCCGCCAAATCGAATTAGCGAATTCCACTATTTGAATTAGTGGTAACCACTTTCCGCATTAGTGAAATCTTCTAAATGAATTAGTGAAACCGTAAAACAACTAATTTAAATAGTGAATTTCACTATTTCATAGTGACCCACTTTTTTAAAATTGAATTAGTGAGAATTTACTATGGAATAGTGAAATTTCATATTTCCGATTTAGAGAGTTCAAAATACAAGTTGAAATTGTAACTTTCATACCAACAGAATTTTTATATAGAGAAAAGAAATATTTTTCGTTCAAATGAATACCCATCCAAAATACATTCCTTGATCTCCCATTTTTAAATGTTTTTACTCTTTTGAATTAAACTTGATGTAAGGAAATTAGTGTGATTCGAAAAACATTCATTATCATCGAAAAATTATATATCTTTAGATCCATATATAGATGTTAGATGGTAACAAATTTTCTTTTGCAAGTTAATCCTTAAAATGAAGGTTCCATAGAAACACAGTTTACAATCAAATCATTACTACTTTTCCAGAAAAAAAACCCGAAAGGAATGATTTCTAATTTTGTGAATTAAATATTGAACATTAACGGGTCTTCAATCGTGAATCTCCCAAATTTATCTTTCAATTTCAAATCGATAAAATTGAATGAAATTGTATTTCGCAATTCAAAATAGAAGTATCCCAATGAGAGCAATAAAATCTCCATCATTTTCTGCTATAAACATTCCAAAAAGTGAATTTCCAATTGTAGACCGAAAAATTGCAGAATTTGAACTGAAAATCTATTAAATTGAAAAAACTTTGATTTACAATTCTCCAAATCCAATAATTTACCATTTTGAATCTTCAAAAATAAAGCATGAAAAAAAAGCATTCAAAATTGCATCATCTTCTATTTTACAATTTTATTTTGCAAAAATTCAGGAACATTCTTCCAGAAATCTTTAGTATTGAACACATATTAAATATGGGACGTTTCAAATTAGATTATTTCAAGCTCCAAATATTCCAAATTATCCTCTAATTGAGAATTTATAAAGCCGAAGGATTTGAAATTTAAAATTTCCAGAATTGAACTATTCGAGAAAGAGAACACAAATAACATCGTTTTAGAGTAAACGCCTTGCAGATGAAAGAATCTTTAATTGTGAATCTTACAAATTGAATATTTTTAAATGTCAAATCTAAAAAATCGGAGACTTTTCGGTTTCAAATCACCGAATTTGACTGTTACAAAAAAAGCATTGAAAATTCCATGAGTCCGAACTGTGAACATTAGAAAAAAAATTGATTCCTACTGGTAAATCGGAAAAATGGAAGAATATTGAACTGCAATTTGATACAATTGAATAAAAATCGAATTCCAATGCACCATATTGAATAATTTACGATTTCAAATCATTAGAAATTGAACTATTTCAAGAAAAAAAAAATTAAATTTCATAGTTTTCTATCTTACACATAAAATGTTGAAGAGTCTCCGATTACGGAGGGTCAAGAATCTACTATTGGAAATCTTCAAAATTGAACCACGTATTAAATAAGAAACGTTCTAAAGTACATGATTTCCATATTTTACATTTCAAATTAGGATTCTTCAATTTCAAATCTTGGAAATAGAAGAATTTTTAATTTTGCATCTTTTCAATTGAATCATTTGCAATTTCAAATCTTCAAAATTGAACTATCTGTATTCATCAAATATTGAGAATTCTTTAATTGCGAAAACTCAAAAATTCAATCAAACATGTTCCCAAGTACATAATTTTCTACTGTAAACCTTTTAAATTCTGAATCTGGAAGATTCAATAATTCCCAATATTTTAAAACTTCCCAATTGAAATATTTTGAATTTCCAATCCATGCCACGCTCCAAAAGCAGTTCCCATCTGATAACTGAAGTTGAGCAGCGTTGAGCGCGATTAGTACTTGGACGGGTGACTGTCCGGGAATATCGCGTGCTGTTGGCATGTTGGCGGGAGACTGGTGTCCTTTCGTGTATTCAACTCAACCAATTATAACTATTTACGACTTACGTTTACCCCGTAAGGGATTATGGCTTAATGGTACAAGAAAAATGGGTTAAAGCTTGTTGCGTTTCAATTCTTCACAAAATTCTAATTTTACAATTGTCGGGGGGGGGGGGGGGGGGGGGGTGGTTTTTCCCCGGGGCCGGGATTTTTCTCGGGGGCGCCTGGGGATTTTAAATTTTCAATTTT